>JAPYZI010001418.1:0-69055 GCA_030523105.1 Ophioninae sp. A BG-2022a
GGGAAAACGGGCCTGGGAGGTCGAAAAAATTTTTTTTTTGTTTTTGAACTTTTAAAATGGTCTGTTTCATCGGAAATTTTCCGCTGATTACGAATATGCTCGAGTTTTTACCAAAAGTGCAAAATTAGACTGTGAAAATTCGAAAAACCTTTCGGGAATATTTTTTTGACATTTTTCCCCTGCTGCAGCTTACGGTAGCTATCGTAGCGATGGAGGTTACGAATTAGCGCAGAGAACAAGTGTCAAGTCAAAAAATATATTGATACTTCTGAAGGATTATTAAAGAACAAAAAATCGTGTTTTCCGTTTCACGAATGTCATTGCTACTTTCGAAAAGTTGAGGAGATCGAAACATAATGATTTGATGGGAGATTAAAAATTTGACTTTTCCGCCTGGCATTAGACGTCATTGATTGACTTCTTCATGAATTTGGCTCGATGTATGGTAGATATGCACGTTGTTGATTCGCTCACGCAGATCAGCTCGATTCATTCCCAACCGAACGAACTCTCGCGTCCGTTGCGTCTGCCGAGTTTTGAGTGAATCGAAACGTCAAAAGGTGGAAGGGGATGAGGTTGATGCGAGCCGGAGATGGGAAGGGACGCGAGCGTGAAGGTTGTTACTGAGTTCGTGGCGAGAGGTTGCCGAAATGACGAGAGTGAGAGAAGGGTTGTGGCGGACGAGGGAAGAGGTTTTGCACGATGCAGTTCCGTCCCCCCCTCCCCCCTCTTTTGCCTCCTCATCCGTACGTAGGTGAGGGATTCACGCTGTGCGCGACACTTCGTATAGGTATATTCATTTCCAGAGGTATTCCGTAGGGCGATAGGACGAAGGGAGGTCGATACACATCGCATGAACGGCGAACATTAGGGCACCCCGTGCGTGAAACGCCGTGAGCGATCGATCGACGTTCCCCCGCGCAACACGTCGAACTGTCGTGGGCCTCGAAAACTCTGATCAACGGGGCCGAGGGCAACGTCAAAATTTACCCGGAGAATACCATTGAAAATGAAATATCATCTCGTACTTACTGCGTATACCTACCCGGAGTTGTCGGTTATTCATTCCGGGTTGAAATTACCGGTTTTAATAATGTGAGAGTTACAGAAGAATTTTTCTTTTTTATTTGACAATATGGAATGTAATTTTCATTTAATGGTTAATTCATCAACGATGTACATATAGTTGAGTCAGATAATCATTAAATCCTTTCAATTTTGGAGTCTGATTAATTAATGTTCGATGATTATTATGAGAACGTCGAGTATTCCGTGATTCAAAAATTATTTTGCTAATTTACGAAAGAAGCGCTTGATCTTAACATTTGTTTAAGAAGATAATTAAATCTTCGAAATAATTGATGTTCAAGTATTTTTATGAGATCATTGAACAACTGTGTACCCTCAAAACCCAAACCCAAATATTCTTCCGTCGAGGTCGTTAAAAACGGAGGATAATAATAATCCATTTCCTTTTCTAATTTATTTATTTTTCCATTTTTTTCCATTTAGAGTAAAAAAAAAATGTCAATTTTTCGTTGCAGGGCAATTGAGATCGCCAAAAATAACGGAGCATCCGTCGGACATAATCGCGGCAAAGAACGAGCCCGTCACGTTGAATTGCAAAGCCGAGGGTAAACCCGTGCCGACGATAGAGTGGTACAAAGATGGCAAGCCGGTCCAAACATCACCGGGCGATGTCAAGTCCCACAGAGTACTCTTGCCGACCGGTTCACTGTTCTTCCTGAGAGTAATGCACGGCAAGAAGGAACACGACGGCGGTGTCTACTGGTGCGTAGCGACGAATCCAGCGGGCAGTGTCAGCAGCAGAAACGCCACCCTCATCGTAGCAGGTAAGAGAGATTCTTGTGTCTTACGTACAAATCCGCCAATTCATCGATCATCTGTATATTTGTACGAATCTATTCGTGCGCGATGAGACACCAGGAAACTTCGATGAACATTAATTTAGCGAACAAAAAATTACTGACGATTTTGAGGGATAAAAAAGATCAAGGGACCCAACCATTTTCGAGGTCCACACTGCCTCTTCAACGGGATTTCATAACTTGAAGATTGGACAGATAGAGTTATCTGTCTAGGAAACGAGGCGGAAATAAAAACCTTTTTATTTCCTTTTCCCTCGATTAATTTTATTGTTATTCGAAATCTTTCCTTCTAATCCCTCTAATGAAAGAGTCACATATGTAAACCGTATTTAATTCAAAATTTGAAAATTCCCTACTATCCGTAACTCCGATTTCTTCGAGTATGTATGATATCTAAGATGACGGAAAATAGTGCTCGAAATTATTCATCAAATTTGGAATTGCTCATTCATTCGGATATTCATAATCATGCTTGAGGAAACAAATTGTATCACGCATAGTCGTAAGTATGGTGGAAGCTTCCATCAAATCTATAGATATTTATTGAGATGCACTAGTCCCTGTCTATGTGTGCATTCGTACATAACTACATACATAGAAAACTATATATACTTATGTATACCGGTCATTCGAATTCGACGAGAGAGAGAGAGAGAGCGAGAGGAGGGCTAGCGAGAGGTAGAGGGACAGAGATACAGATGCAAATCGATTATGCATGCCCGCAAGTCGTGAACCCGATAAATCATTGAAATTCGAAATGCCGTATCGTTCGCCAGGCCGCGTATATACCATTCGCTTTCTCGCTCTTTTCTCTCTTCAGTTCGATACCAGGGCGCGCACATCGTTGTATCGCGCAGCATATCGAATCCATTCGAGCGTGTATGTGTATGGATGATGTATATATACATATATGCATCATCCACAAAACCACACACGCGTATAGGCGATATATATGTATATATGTACATATATATCGAAGTGATGCGCTCGCAGCATCAACGCGCCGTTTTCATGCACTCGATCGCGGCGTTTGCAGTTGGATCGAGGCCTACGATTACGATCCTCTTTCGGCGCGATGCGCGAGCGCGCGATATGAGATATGTGATGCGATATGCGCATCGTCGCGGCGCCGTGCTCCGGAGGTCTAACGTTGAGAACGACGGAGAGAGGGAGAGAGAGTGAGCGAGAGGGAGGAAAAGGAGGAAGGAGGGAAAAAGAGAGGTCGAGACCCAGCGATCATGCGACCTCGTGCATGTTCACCTTCTCACTCGCGCGGCTCACCACAATCGACGTAGCAATTTAAGCCCGCGTGAATCGATCCCGCCTTTAATCCGCGCAGGGTCACTGCCACGGTTCCCATAAACTTTGCGATTAAGAAATCGTCGGTGTTGCGTAACGATCTCGCGAACGCCGCGGAAGGTAATGGTACGTCAAATGCGTGCATCGTGCGCCCCAGGAAACGTGTTTTTTTTTTCTTTTTTTGTAAGCTTTAGGTTTTAGTATCTACGGATTGTATTTCAAGAATAATTTTGACTTTTAGTTTTTTTTGTTTGAACCGCTTATATGGAAAGAATACGAAAGGTTTTCAGAGGTGTGCATATTTATATGATTTAAAAAAAATTTGTTTACTGATGATTTTTTTATTTTGATGGAGAGCGACCGTTCAGCTGTTGAAGCAAGTGTCATTTTGTATTACTCGAATCAGAACAGTATTATATTATGCAGATCAGTAAAGTTTAAATTGACGTTTTCATGATTGCAATGCTAGGAAAATACGTTCAAATGTCTTTTTGTGTTCGACCGAAAATCATTTTTTTCAAGCTCAGTTCGTAAGCGGCTAAACTAGAATTTTAAAAAAATTGCCATGTTTTGCGCGGCCCAAATCAGCAGAAAAGAAAATTGTGGGAAAGAAAAGAAAAACAGATTTCTAAAAAATGAGCAATCACGTAATTCCTCATCATTTTTTTCAACACATAATTATTCGTCATTCCATGCTTATTCAACGAAATCGTGATGATATTTGAAAACAAACTTGTCGATATTGTTCCTCAAACAGATATGGAATTTTCATCCAAAAGTACATTCCAAATTCGTGTTTTTCCATTCTCAGATAGGAAGGGGAAAAAATGGAAAAAGGTAAGCACAAAGTTCTACCTCGGCGTCACGCAGCCCAATGATATCGAACCTTATAATTATGTAAAGCGGAAGGCAGTAAACTATTCTCTCCTGAACACATGCATCTACGAAACCGGCACGTTTAAAAAAGAACGACCCGTGTCCTGACTGCGTACAAACGAGACTGCTCGCATGAATCTCACGATAGCAACGTTTGTTCGATAGATACGGGATTCGTGTATGCAATTAAGTATGCAAAAGGAGAAGGGAAAAAATAACGTGTACGCGTAATCGTACCTGCCGGACTAGACGAGCGCGAGACGAAACAGCGTGTGGCTAACACGATAATAAATAATCGAAATCTCGTCTCGAGCTGTTCACTATATATATATATGCTCATGTATCCACACAAATACATATGTATACTTCCCAAGTACGCGCCGCGGAAGCATTCGCGCGGGCTATCGCCCGAATTGCATAATTCCCACGTAAAAGCTCGCGAGTCGCAATTAGCATTAATTACGATACGGCTTGGGTTGTCGCTGAACCCAAGTACGACGGGATTTGGTGACACGGGAAGAAATAGGGAGGGGAGCGAGAGAGACGCGAGATCCGTGTGTGCGCTTGTTTACAATTTTGTGCGATATCCTCAAGAGGCGTTCTGCCATTATATGTATGTTTAATTTATGTATGTGTATAATTTTGCGAAACACATTATGTGGGACGGTCGCGGGGAGTGCTATCTTATCCCCGCGGTTTTCTCGCGCCGACCCTCGCTCTCGCCCTCTCTTCCTATGTATACTGGGTGACCGGTATTTCGACTTGAAAGGGATCATTTTATAAGTCGTTTGAATCATACGAAATCCTGTCGAATAGGAATAAAAATTAATTAGTTACTGAAAAATGATGATTTTTTTTACAAATTGACAGGTTACAATTAATATTTCGGAATGTTTTCGAAGGCGACACTTCCAGTGAACCACCCGGTATAAATACCAACACGTAAACTCATTTATACATTTGCACGAGTGTCGCATTATATCCTTGTGTATCCTTTTTTTCTCACTCTTCTTTTTCCGTTTTTTCAATCCATCGGGCTCGGTCCTGTTGGTGCGAACTCCTTCTCTGCCTGGTCTCGCTCGGTCAACGAGATAAAAATTCCTCGTTAAGCCCAAGCCCTATTTGTGTTTGTATCAGGAAAATAAGAATGAAGGAAGTAAATCAAGTGTTGTTATGATTATACAAGGTGGGAAACGACTGGGAATTCGCCCTTTTCTACTGCTTGATAAAATCTTGGGTGCTATGGAAATTGTGTAAAAGAAACTGATTTATTTCGTATTTTCAATTGCTGATTTTTATTATTATCGAAATCAGGGTTTCGTGGATTTAGTTTTTCGGTCTCTAGATGTGTAATTTAAAAAATAATTTATTGATTTCAAATGTTAATTATTTTCTGCACTGCAAAGCACTTGGAGCTATTACGCCAAATACCGGAAGGATGCATAACTACATGCGAATGTACGGACGTACAATTTACCGACTTCCACGAAAAGCAATAATTTTGTATCATTTGTATGGATATGGAGAAAATGGCAGGGAGATAAAACGCTCAGGAAGATCTGGAACAAGAGGATCGTTGGAATACAAAGAGAGGACTTCGATGTAGATACGCGTGTTCATGTGTATGGATAAATTGCAGATATTCGACTTTGAGGACAAGTCTCATACTAGACCAATGCTCTCATAGGGCAAAGCAAGCCCGATGAGCTGATAGCCAACATTAGATAGATATACCGAGCTGAAAATATATTCAGCATAGATAGCTCTGCCAGTTATCTTTCCCTTCTCCAGTCTCGCCACGTTGACGCGCGGGCTATATATCAACGACCCAGATTTCGTCGTCAAAGAACTCTTTGGTCCGATATAAATGGTCCTTGAAACGATGAAACCTCTGTCTCTAGAGTACTCCAACGTCCGGGTGTACGTCCTTCCCCTCAAAAAGCGTACCGAGAATTTTCATTGCGCGACAAACCAGCCGCGAACTCGCTCATAACCATACGCACAACGGTACTCGAGCTTTCCAGAATTGGAGACGATCCGACCCGATCCAGTATTACTTCGGACCCTGTAAACGCTAGATGCGAAAAAAATGGATTGATACTTTTTTTCATCAGCTCGCGTTGGACTCAGAAGGAAAAACGTACAAAACATCTTAAAACTGTAAACTAACGATGATGAGAAATTAGAGAGTCCACTTTAAGATGGCAGAAAAACTGATCCCGAAAGACAGCAAGGTCATTTTTTTGGGTTGAACAGTTGGAATCTTTGACAAGAATTCGCAGTGACTTGCGGAATTTAGCAAATTCGTATAGATGATTCTAAGAATTGGCAGGATTCTACTAAATGATAGAATTGTAGAAAACGAAAACAACTCGTTACATAGCCAATCTTACGAAATCTTCCCCAACGGATAATCGTGTCGAACATCCTCATGAATATCATGGCAGAATGAATTATCAACGACAGTCACTTGGCAAAAAACATTTAGTGATAACTTTGGAAACTTCCATTTGCCAATCTCCAAACTTCTGCTCCATCGCTACCTGGGTGCGTTCCAATTTTTCCTCGGAAGGAACATAACTTCGAATGTATTCAGGTCGCATGGCGCACCGTCGCTCACGATCTCGTAAAAATGAGCGATGTAGGATCGTATGTGGAACAATTATTTTCCGGGTAAACGCATCTACAGTTGTTGGCTGCGAACGTGTGGTTCACAGAACAGGAAAAGAGGGATAGAGAGCGAGCGAGAGGCAGAGAGGGCGGCGGGAAACGACGATAGAACGAAGGGGTAGTGATGCGCGATGGTCGTGCATCAACCGGGTGCGGGAGCGATTCCGAGAGGGACGCACCCGTTTGGCAATACGTTCTCGGCGATAGCTGCGGTAAATATGCCAATAGCACGAATGGGGAAGCGCGGTATCGGTGGTAGTGGCGCCTCGCCCAGGAAAAGGAAACGAGAGATAGGAGAGATCCCTCGATCCTGAACGAGGAAATAGAGAGAGCGAGAGAGAGAGAGAGAGTGCGAGAGCTAGAGAGAGGTGAGAGCACCAGGCGAAATAATTCTGATTTATGTGAAACGGTTAGAGCTCAGCTGGTCTCTCATGGCCAATACATGTATACTCAAGAAGAACCGGAAGTGTACCGATGTACCGATGTACGCGAGTGTTCAAGTGCCACGCCGCGTATTCTCAATTGCATCGATCTTGTCGAAATCCGATCGATAGTACTTGAGCAATCACCACCGATACTCGACCAACCTGAGAGCCTCAGCACACACGCGGAAATCGACATCCTTCATTGCTCGTCTTCTTACTCGCTTCTTCCTTTCATGCCGATTGCCGCAGACGCGTACAACATAGGTGGTTGTCCCTCCCCACAATGGCTCTTGCTTCGGTGATTTCCGCTACCCTTAACTCCCTGCAAAATCCGGATTCGCCGAGCAAATGTGCGTGCTCGGCGTTCCACTACAAACTTGCTCCGCTGGTGGTGCTGCGAGCCGTGCTACCCATCGTGGCAACCGGGATTCCGTAATCCTGATGAGTCAGCTTGGACGAATACACACACAGAGGAGGTACGTAGGGCGTCGATATCCCCGTGACTGCTGATACCGAGGCTACCGGATATAACGCTAATACTATGCTAGACCTGGCCAGAATACTGGACGAAACGAAGAAACTGCGAATGCAATGTGAATAATGAACGGGACCAGCGGAAAGTGGAGGAAGAGAGGAGGATTTTCTTGAACTCTCTGGCGGATCGAGGATTCGGATGATCCTACTAAGATTGGAAAGTCTGTCGTTCACGATGAGCCTTGGCAGCCACTTTCATTTTATCGACTGACTGATTCAACCTTATCCGATCACCGGAAAAAGTCTTTATCATTGGTACGAAACATGCGTATAAAATGATTTACCAACAGTGGATGTACTTTTATTGTAGATAGTCTTTACAATACAAACACCAAATAAGGCCTGTTGTTGAAGAAATGACATTGGGAATGCAAACCCTGGAAAGCCATTAAGACCGTCAAATCCGCATCAGGATAACTCGGAGCATACACAGCATTTATTGCTGTACAATTTTATCATTCCTCGTAATCAGGTGATTTTCTACTCAATCGTCCTTTCCATGATCACGTTTCCCAATGATAATTTTGGCACCTGCCGATACATTATACCAAAAGCTGCCACTTAATCGCAAACCGTAGTCCTTTCTCTTTCGTTCCGTTGCACGTCGGTCATCACCATTACACAACGGACCATAATTTCCAGCGTCTTGTAATATCAGTCGATAGCGAAAGACTCCCCCGAAGGTCCAGCCTGTGCACCTGTTGGTAGTTTTCGGCTTCAGGGCCATCTCCCAATTCCTCCTCGTACGAAATCCTGAGGTCCCGAGGGCACGGTGAGTATCATCGAAAATGCTCTTGCGCACGTAGACAATGATTTTCTCGTGAATAAGGGTGGAGGCGCAGAAACAGGTTGCCGTTTTGCCATAGGATATACAGCGTTGCCGTCCTATTGTTGAAGCTCAGAAGATCTTCGCGCACGTACACAATTGCGCATACATGGAGTATACAGAAAAGTGGGCTCGGGAGTAAGAAAAAGAGCGAGAGGGAAAGAGAGATAGAGTTGTTGATGATAATTTATTTTATGCCCTGAAATAATCCTTTAGGCAAGAATGTACATTATCGTAATCCATTAAACTCAACATTAATAGAAACAATATTCTTTGTAAAAAAACGAATTATAAACAAAAAATACAATTATAAAATATCAAACTTAAACATAATATGCATTGAATAATAAAGTAACACAAAATGATATAATGTTGAAATAATAATAATATTAAGAAAAAAGGAGTAAGAGAGATATCGACCGATCGATTGATTTATTGTAATATACCCTAGTAAAAACTTTCAGGCAAAGAAAAAAAAATTATAATTATAACATATATAATCATACAGACTATATTTTTACAAGAACATAACCCTCCTAGCCGCAAAGCCGATATTTATATGATTAATTAATAACCTAAAACTACACAAATCAATAAGAAAGAAGCGGATAAAAGAAATAATAAAGAAAAACTTTGGGCATCCATAAGAGGGGACATTTTGGTCATCAAGAGAAAAAGAGCGAGAGGGAGAAAGTGAAAGAGAGAGAGAGAGAGAAACGGAGAGCCCTACCCTGTTGTCTCCACGATTCCGCGGGTGCATACATGCAAAGTTGCCGCGTGCAGGTACCGTCGCGCCGCAGGCATTATAATGCGTAGAGCTCGCTGCTTTAATGGGGACGTATGTAGAGTAGCCCAGGACGCCATTGTCCCTTGGCGTAAAAGTCCGCCTGCCGCGCCACCCCAACCTCCCTCTGGACTCACCTGACCAGGCGCTCAAGCTATATAAGCTAATGCGGAACGTAGACCATGCTCGTACCGCATGCGTCGTCGTCCCATACACATCCGAGTGTATAACCTACCAAGGGAGTACGAACGTTAGGTACGAAAGACCATGGGGACGTAGAGCGGAGGAAGAAGAGGCGCGGACGCGTTGTAACCAACGGGCGCCAACCCATTGTTTCCAGATCGGACCTCCCGCGAGATCTAACGAGCCAGCTACGCTCGACCATCCTTCTACTCTGCTCCCTTGCAACTCTACGCTATATTTCGCGCACGATAATCCTATTATTTTTATTTTGGCGTTTTCGTCTGGTCGTTTCAACAACAGGAGGGGCGCCCACTTCGTACTTTTGTTCACCATGGGGAACATCATTCTCCGCTTCTTACTCTACTCGCGTTCACGTTTAATGACACGTCTCTAAATGTCCCCATAAAGGATTCTCGCTCGTCCTAGCCCCGATCCTTGACGGAATTGAGAGGGTGGTGTGTATTACCTACGCGTAGCCCACTCGCGTAACTTGGGACTGGCCCCAATGTGGATTGGCGGTTTATGGGAAGCTAAACTTTGCATTGTTCAAACCCGATGACTTTTTTTATATCTCTTATTTTCTTTTTTATATGTATTATATTCAATCGTCCGTCGCAGAGTTATTCGAAATCGCTGAATAAAAAGACTTAAAAATATTTGTCCCCATTTCGTAGATTGAATTTGGCACGGGCAAATCGGGAAATTGAAAAAAAAAATAATTTTCGTTGCATCCCAACGATGCAAACGAACGTCATGAAAATTGACGTTGGAGAGAGAGAGAGAGAGAGAGAGAGCGAGCGAGAGAGAGAGAAAGAGAGAGAGGCCAGCTGGCGAATCCGAGCCTCGGCTATGCCCAGGAATATTAAATTTGCATTCGCCAGGGAGGTCACGATAAAAATTGTTACAATCATTACCGGCGGCGAACACAACACGGGAGTGTGCGGGAGAGTCTGTGGGAATATGATTTTGCACCGAGACACGATTATTTCGACGCCGCCGCCGCACGTGCCCCTGGGCTATGAAGACTCTCTTTTAAGACCTCACCGCGCGGCATCACGGCCAAAGTCGTGGGTAACGTCAGGCTTCGAGAGGATTTATATACACCTACACACGCGTACACACTCATGCGCATACATACACACGGAGACAAAAGTACACGTATACATCCAGCACATACTTCAGAAACTGCAGATATCGCGTGTCTCGCGAGACAAGTGCCGGGCATAATACTCGAATTATACGCCCTGGTGTAAGTCGCGAGCGGCGCTACACAGCGACGAGTGAGAGATAATATAATGAGAGGGAGTGGTGAGGAGCGATGAGGGAGAAGCGTATACGCCGCACGGTAACCCAAGATATACCTCCGCCGGGGGCTAAGAAGGTATGTGTTGGATTCTCAATCTCTATCTCTCTCTCTTTCCCTCTCTCTCTCCCCCTCTGTATCTCTCTTGGTCTCCTCTCGTTGGCATACGCGATACCGGTAACACGAGCGGATTTGGCAGCTCGCTTTCGCCGACACCAGGTGCCCCTCTCATCTCTCCCATATTCCCGAGGTCGGCAACCTCTTCCACCAAGTCACCAACGAGTGAGATCTTCGCTGGAAAAAGTTCCGAGGTTCCGAGGTCCTTCGTATCCATCAGCCTAACGTGTTTCATGCTCAATTGCTGGACGAAGAATGGTGCGCTTGTAAAATAGAAAATTGAGCGATCAGAATTCAATTGAAGCGCGCGCGGCACTTTGGACGCTTTCGAAATCAATCTCGTTAAAACGAGGCGACGAGGTGATTCGCTACATCCTCGGTAAATGTTGATTATGCCGGGGCCTCAAAGAGGACGCTACGTCGTATCTCTGGAAGTCACAGGTTCCCGACCAGTCACGAGAACCGAGGAGTATAAAAAAGGATACGTGACGAGGCGACTTATACTCACGTGTGTAACCGCCTCTTGTGTCGAGCTACCTGGATGGACCTGGTCACGATCGACATACGGATCTAATACGTGACGATGATTTTCGCCTTTTCATTGGGATAGGTCGTGCCGACGATGATACGGAGAAACGGCAGGCCCAACGCGTTCAACGTATCAACGAATAATTCGACGTTGTGATGACCCAATTTGATGGAAGTCTATTGTAGGATCGATCGAACCGTTCGTTCGGTTAGTAAAACTTATCGGAAAGCACTACCGTCGTCGTGTGGAAAAAGACGTCACGAACAAGCCAATAAAATACAATTTCCCGTCGTTCTGTATGTCTAATATGGAGTTGAACTTCGTAGCTTTGGAATGCGACGAACTTAAATTGTTTACAACGCCTTAATATTTGTTGTTGATTTGGCGTATGAAAGTTGCTCGAACAATTTTAAATTTCCCTTCTATAGATACCCGACCAAAATTTCAAAAAAAATTGGATTAAGTCAAGATAAGGAAACGAACAATTTAAGAAAAAAAGATTGCTGCTTTCGGGATAAAAAAATGGCGTGTCATCGGGTCCGTTTTCGAGACCTGCTACATCTTTCATTAAGAAAAACACTTTGATGAATCTCTCATAAAGACACGAAACTATGAAGAATTATGTCCCAAGACTCGGGAATCACTGGAATAGCAGAATAGAGCTGGTCTACAAAAAGTCTCATCGTTCCGGCAACGTGTACCGCTTCGAGAGGTGCGAATCTGCTAAATCGAGGTCGACCCTACCGTGCTAGGAAATTGGTAGTAGCACCGACTGCAAAAGGTTAAAAGGGAGAGGCAACGGGGCGCGGACAGCTGATAGTTCGCGTTCTCGTAATTTCACAATTTCGTTGGAAACTCTCCTTTCGCGCCTCTCGTTCCATCATCCACAGCGGATTTTCCCCCATTAGCTAATAACCTGTACGCCATTGGTACCAACATAGAAACGTAAACGCCGAGACCCGGTAGCGCAGATGTATGGCAATTTGCATGGAGGGTGGCCAGCTGAACTGGAAGGTCGGAGGAAAAGCTGACACCGGGGATAACCAACTTTGCTTTTGCGCTTTCGCTGCTTCTCCCGATCTCTGCTCATCCGCTAGGTGAGATATCCACGAGGTTTCCGGGGATCTCCATCAGCTAATGAGTGTGACTGACGCGGTGTCATGGCCGGACTGTGGAAAGCGCCCAAACGTGAGACCACCAAAGGATTCCGAGCTTGTTAATGTCAGTTATTCTTTTTTTTTTTCATATGGCCAAGATTGGCTGAACAGGGCAGCTTTTACGCTAACGCATGCATGGCTCTCATGTTACTAATTAGCTGTTAAAGGTGGAATGGACATCGCGATCCTCGACCCTTAACTTATGCCTCGATTAAAAAAAGAGTAAATACTTTCGCCATCAGTGATGAAAGAGACACTCTTTAATTCTGATTTGATATCTTTTTCGGCAGATCTCGCTTTGACGATATCTCCTTTGATCTTTCGATGCGTCATCTCGCTGATGAAAAAAAAATCCCGAGTATATTCTTCCGCGTCACTCGCGCTAACACGAAACGTCGATGAGAATTGTTCCAAGCTCTTATCTCTTTCCACCGTCTCCTCTCCGCTTTTTTTCTCCGACACATATTAATTTTTTATCCCGCGGACAATAAGCCAAGTGTAGATTTGATTCTGTTTCCTCCTATTCTTTTCTCGTGGTCAAGACTCATCGTGAGACGCATGATTGGCAGATCGATGCTATCGAAAATCGACTTGTTTTTTACGCTCTCAACGATCCTCGTCGTTTTAACTTTTGGAAGTGGAAATTTACAGGTCTATTTGTCTCGCGAAGCCCGAGGGTATTTTCCCTTTCGTTCCATTTGCCATTCCCATTTGGCGTGTGTATGTAAGCGACGCGCGTGTTTGCTTCGCGGCGTTTGATTCGACCATCCTTCGCGTATATCTCGAGGGCGCCCGCGTGGGAAACTAACCATGCGTCAGAAAAACGTACGTGATCGCTTTATTGAAAGACAGAGGGAGAGCTGTTGTACGTTGAGACAAAAGAGGTGAGCGAGAAAGGCGGAGATACGCATACAAAGTGGAGAGATGAAAAGAGAGAAGAGAAGAATGAAGAGACACACCGCTTAAGCGGAAGGGATAAAACTCCGGGAAAAGTGAAACAGGGAACGATAGAAAATGATTCGTACGTTCTAGTGAACATACCAAGCTAGGGAAATCAAAACTGCTGAATGAAATTAAAACTATAGCCCATGTTGGAAAACGCTTCCAAAAAAGGTCAACGTTATTGCTGATACTATCAACTGTTTTTCTTTTCAGCCTTAAGGCTTTCACAGCTTTGTATATCATCAGTGCTGAGTATTGCAGTACTGAAGCTTTCGTGTTTCAGATGTTCCATACATAGCAATCATCGTTCGAATACAGGAATATCCAACCATTGTCCTTTAATACGGATGAATAGCGATAAAAATCCAATTTTCCCAAATTCGTGAAAATTTGACGCAACCACCGTTAAATATATGTCACATTCCACTAGGAGGAATCCGTATGTACCCTGTTGAGATCTTCATTGCAGGTAGCCTCATTGATACACAGTAAGAAAACAAATTGCACATTTCAATAAGTTTTTGTGCGGGTTTCGAAAAAGTCACCGCGTTGTTTTTATCGAAAGCCAATAGCTTCTAGTTTCTGGAGCATCGACAAGGAGAAACATTTAAAAAAAGAAAGTACCGACAAGATTCTTGTTCCATCGAGGACACTTTGGGAATAGCCGGTGGTCGTGGAACACTCTTCTTTTATCGACAGTTCGGCTTTCCCGTAAAAAAGTATCGTATGTGCTTTCGCGATGATACACCGATATTTCCGGGTAGATATCAAACTGGAGGAAAACTCTTTTTACTTTCCACATCGACTGTCGGTGTTTCAACCGCAACCTAGGGAACTATCAGGGAACAACTTTTCTCGCTCGCAACTTTGACTTTTGGGCAATGAGAGTTGAGCTTCCTCTCAATCTTGTCTCGGCGATAAATCACCGACCTGATTTCGGGACAGAAATTTCACGAACTCGGTGGAAAACTCTTCGCGTCTTCGAAAACAAAACAAAAAATGAGAAGAAGAAAAGTGTCGATCGACGAGATTGTCGAGGATGCGTGTACGAGGAAACGTTACGACGAACGACCTGCTCGCGGTTGTATTGAGTTGTACCGGAGAATTCGCGGCTTTGGCTCGCTACCCACAGCCGGAGGTAGTTCGAGTTGCCAGAAGGAGAGATTTTTACGAGCCCTCGAGAATAAATAGAGGCCCTTCTCGTGTGGCACATGGGCTCTTCTGGAGGGTTTATCTTTCTCCCGCTCGCATTCTCGCTCGTAAACCGCACGCGGCACAGGACTAAAGTAAAAAAGACAAGAAGAGGAATGGAGAACCGGAAGTCGGTATCCATCAGCCTGGTTGTAGCCGGTATTGGGCGAGTTGGTCAATCTAGGGCGGATGATGCCGTTCCTGACTTGGACGGCTTGGTCTTCTGTCGATTGGAAAACGATACAATATCTTGGTTGCAGCCAGTTTCGCCTTTCAGAAACCTAAATAAGTTCGAAAGTAAAAAAAGAGATTTCGCGGACGACACAAAATGCAACGTTCATGATGTTTTCAGGCAGCGTGTAATCCCAACCGCCTAAAGCTCTCGTTCGATCGCTGCAGCGAATCTGATGATCATCAGAATTCTCCAAAGACGCCCTGCTACAACTAAATGGCAGCTTGGGAGAAACGAAGTGCAACGAGCTTAACCGCAACGGCATATTTTCGTGACACTTTCTGCATTAACTAAATTTAATATCATCGTTGGTACGGGTTGACAAGGTATACACCTTGGCATTGATGCGACGAGAGATTTTTCGATGAGACAACACTCGTGCTCAGCCTATTATGCTCGCCACCCTTCGTATTCGTGGCAGCCTAAAGGGGTAAGGTGAGAGTCGAGAATGGTATTCTCGAATGATTCAACCTTCCATCACGTCGAAGTTTGTGTGCGCGCGGTGTGTGCACTGCGCAAGGAAATCGACAAAGATCTCTTCGAGCTTCCTCTTCATCGTGGCTGGCCTTACCTTCATTAGCCGGTATAAGAATAAGAAGAGGGAGATGAAGAGGAGGACGACAACAACGTAGAACGAGAAGGAGGTGAGAGAGGAACTCGAGGATGAGAAATAAGAGGCAGGGCGCCTCGTCGAGTCTCCTTTGTACAGAAGCATCTTGTCAGCCTCTTCTCATTCTCCCCCAAACTCTTTCCACCGCCTCCTCTTTTCATTCGCGGCTTCTTCGTCAGCGTCGAAAACTTCTTTATCTACGCATCTGGAGAAAACTCTCCCGCGCTTAATAGAGATGCTGCGATAATTGATACTCGTTTCCTGCGTAATGCTCTTAGCAGACGAAACAGAGGCAAAAAAGACGTCTACGAGTTGAACGTCAGTAGAAATCCGTCAGTAGAAATCCTACGTGTATAAATGATGGGGTTGCGGAGTCCCTAGAGCTCGGAACTGACGTTCCGTAAGTTTCTAGGTTCGCGTCCACGCTTTAATGGATTTTGAGGTTATCGAGCTTTCGACTTCCGACAGCTCGATAACTCAAGTATAAATCCAGAAAAGTCAAGTGTCCAAAGGGCAAACAGAGTGCTCTCGCAATCTCAATCTTGAACGCCCCGTTGCTAAACCTCGCAGCCTTCGAAATTCTAGCGACGTTTTCCTCAAAATCCCAATCTCCGTCGACCCCTCATTTCCAAGAACGCCGTCCGGTCACGGATGGAAGAATTATCGAGCATGAATAATAATGGACAATGGGGTATATCCGAAGGTGGATATAAAGTTGAATGGCGCGTTCCAGTTGGGAATCATAAATCGCCTGGCGCATATATATCGCATTGAAAATCGACTAGACGTGGTATGAGGAATAGCAGTTCCAGGAGGAGAGAAAGATAGATAGATAGAAAAAGAGAGAGAGAGAGAGAGAAGGAGAGCGAGTCCAAGCAGGTTTAGTCCTCACGAAGCGTATCTCCCCTTTCTCTCTACCTCGACTTGGTCGCACCTGGGCAACTACCAAGTTCCATAGAGGCCAGTTCACCCTCCGGCGTAGGGAGAACTTTCCGATTTTTGTCGTTGAGATATCCTCCTTCAGCGACTCGAAGCTGCTCGAGGGAGAATATACGAGGAAGGTAAAAGGCGTATACAGCAACGTCGCGGGGCGGGTCTTCAGCACTGGTCACATTCCTGCCGGATCGAGGAGTCATCTGGATGAGACGATACACAATGGCCACCTCTCGCGGTGGCTTCGGGGACTATTCTTACAGAAGGGAGAAAGAAAGGGAGGGGAGAGAGAGAGAGAGAGAGAGAACGAGAGAGCGAGAGATCCAAAGTGCATTCACGATAGCACACATCCACACACACACACACACACATACACAGGTTGTGTCGTGTATTACCTGGACTAGGGGCATTGTAACAGCAGCAACGGCGCAAAAGCATCAGCCAAACACAAGTACTGGTGAAGAACGCCACGATGCAGGCGTAGCCCTTCGCGAGTGTGTGCAGATAGGACATGAAATATGGCGCCGAGATGAGCGATACCGGTAGCTTGTGGCCTCTCTCTGCATTCTCCCCACATCCATATGCACTCGTCTCACTTCTATTCTATCTCTCGTCTCCCTAGACTGTCTCTCACCTTCGTACACCAGCGCCCTCTCTGCTTTTGCGTCTTCTCGCGTAGCCCCAAACGGAAACTTGACTCTGACCAATTTTTACCGTTTCATACGGATGGCGAATATTGCACCCGGGAGCGCATCACTACGTACCTCCCTGGTGCACCGTTCTACCTACACCCGCCAACTATCAGCTGCATAAAAACTACCGTCAGGCCGATAAAACACTTCACCCCATATACGTGGCCAACGAAACGAACCTATGTGATTTTTGTCACCGAATTGACGTTGGGAAGATTTTTAAGATCCGTGCCACCGTTACATGATCCAGAGACTGCCATTACACGCTTTCTGATCACGGAGAGATCGGGAGGTGATTGGAGATCGACGGTATGCCTCGCAGAATTAAGGCAACGCGAAGATAGGGGAGAAATGAATCGAGAACGGGGAGGGAACCGGATGGCCTCGGGGCCTCCGGAATCGCAGAGAGATCGAGGGTGGAGTACGTAATAAATCGGCGGTAGCGAAGAATCTCGAACGACAATCGATCTTCGGCCAGAAATGTTTTATCGTGATATCTCGGAACGGAGAGAAAAGAAAAAAGGTGTCGGCAGCGCTTTGGTACTCTGGATGGAAAAGGAAGGCGATTTCTGATCTTGCAAACACGCGTGGTCTCTCACATCGAAGATCCAGGCCCGTGGCGAAGTTATACGTTTTTTTATGCAACTGGGCGCGACGAAGGTGCGAGCAGAGGTCAATGCCCTCGACAAACTCCCCTTCCTCGTAAATTCTTCGATCGCGAACTTCCGCGATTTATATATTACCTTTTTTCTGTAACTGGGTGTATAGTTCTGCTAAATCGAGATTATATTTTGCAAAACTTTATTTAACTTCGTGTTGCTGATGTGCCACTATCAAAAGCTCTGTAACTATAGTTACAAAAGGATTATAAAACATGAAAATTCAAATCGCGCTTCAATTGCATTTGATTTATCTGCTAAAAGTCAATACGTCTGGATAAAGATGACAAAAAGTATTCCGGTTCAGTAAAGAGATACATACAAGTAAAAGTTCCTCTGCATCTAAATGATTGCTTGATTGCAATTTTTTGGAAAGCGAAATGCGATAAAACGGGAAACATACATAAATTGACTTTATACGTTACACGAATTTATTTATGTTTCTTTATTCACTTAATAATTATTTGTGAACATGAATAATAACATTTAATTATTTATTCAATATTTAATATGCGCCTTTATATAATACCGGTATACACAAAGAGTACTCGCAATAAAAAGGACTACAATAAAAAGGGAGATTACAAATCGTCCTTTTTTTTTCTTCTAAGAATATTCCTTGCGCGATCCTAACTTTCAATTTTCCGGAAGAAATCGATTGCATTTGCGTTTACCATTTATTCCAGTATTTTACAAAATTAATGCACGATAACTGTAGACACCTGTTTTTAATGAAACAATATTTGTTATACGCTTGTTAAAGTCTCTTGTTACATCCATAAAAAAATGTACAGGTAAATAGCCAAATTTATTGCAACTTTTATTCACGAGATTTCATTAGCCTCTCTCTATACACTGGCCGGAACCGATGATACATACTTCCATCAACCGTTCAACACGAAACTGTTAAATCCTTTTTAGGATGCTTTTTTCCACAACGAGATGCGAAAAGTGCGGCGGCTCTGCCACGTTTTGGCAACGTTCCACAGTTTGAGAGCTCGATTTACCTCATGAGCCCCGCGGCCGACCAATCCCCCGAGTTTACGGGCGGAAAATAACAAACTGGTTTGCTCCGACCACAAATGGATTTTTAATAATAACCTTTCGAAAAAATCAATAGGGTCGCAGCAGGGAATAGCACGAGCCCTGGCAGTGTTGACCTCGTCGATATGTATATTCTCTCCCTCTCTCTCTCTCTCTCTCTCTCTCACTCTCTCTTGGCTCTCCATTGCTTCATCATTAGGGCAACGACACGTAAACGAGTGCACGAACCACCACCCTCACTTCCAGGTCCACCCGCCCGTGTAAATATTACCGTATGCACCAACGAGAATTTATTTTGTACCGTGTTTCATCGTCGATTCGGTACACGCGTGTCGATATATGGTAAATATATATGGAACTATTGGGAATGAACGTTTAATATTATTCGTTCTGTCAAAGTAAGAAGGTAATTGAGGTCGGAGGTTGGCCATGTAATATTCTATTGGGTTACCAAAAATTATCATCAAATCATTAGATAGTAACGAAACCATGAAGCTTGAATACTTCAAACGAATCGATGATCGAAATATATTAGTACCTGATCATTTCGTGGATATCACTCAATTTGCAATATAACGTTAATGAGGTCGGGCTGAACCCTTGATATTGCTTGAAATTTCAAAGTGCGGATTTTTCATAAAATTGAAATGCAAATTGAAACGATCGTACCCTTAATGAGAGCGACAAAAGTGGAACTCTCGATCAGGTTTGGAATTTTAATCGTACGGATTATTTACAATATTGCAGCTGCAAATTGAAGCCCAAGTTGAAACGATTTTTACCTTTATGAGGATGACCAATTTCTGTCGCAAATGAAAATCCAAATCAAAATGTTTTAACCTTGAGGTCGACCAACGGGGTCTCGAACAGATTTGAGATTTCAATGTTTTGGTATTTTAACAAAATTGCTGTTTCCAATTGAAGTATTTTTTTTTCTTTTCAAGCTTACGCAAATCCTTAAGTAGCAGTTTTCAATTTTCACTTCATGACACAGTACAAGCTTTGTTTTCTGCGCACTCGTTAAAGACGTAATTAATTCCGTTTTCGTTGATTGAAAATAAATTCATTTCAAGTGTTAATTCAATATCCAATTAGTAAATTGATAGTGAAACAATTTTTGGCGAAAAAAGAAGACCTGATATTGCGAGAAGAGGGTCCCGAAAGTCATCGGTGTTTACGAGAAGGCGAATTCACACGAAGGAACTCTCGGACGTCTCGACGTCGAAGCGTCGCCCGAGTAGTCGATGGAACCATGGAATCGAAGGTTATAGGAGCATCCACGGGACTACCCGTACTATATATCCTCTATGACCCTACCCGTCATTAGAATAATTTCGGTAGGGTCGCGAAGGGTCGAACGAATGACCCGCAGCTGGGACGAGAGCCCATTGTGCCCTAAGGCCCTTTACTCAACCGGAGAACCCTTCATATTCTCTCTCCCCCTCCACATGCTCTCGTATTCGCAATCTTACACACACGCAACATGTATACATGGAGGCCAAATATATTTTGAACTCTTTATATATACATAACGTTGAATATCGGTATGATTGGAAATCTTGACGAGGGCCGAATTTTTTCAAACGCATCGTCGCTTTTGGGAACCCGTTTTTCAACTGGATAATTACAAGTATCGATAATTACGAAGTGTCTTCAAATTCACTTTTCTTGACCCACTTACATATACGATTATGTAAAAAATACTATATTTTTTAGTTTTTCATAAAAGACGCAATCTTTAATTTTTCTCTTACGTCTATTAACCCACAGCATTTTTTTCCATGCATTGTCGTCACGGTGATGTACACTGATGAATAAATAGTGGATAAAGTTTTTATAAAAAGTCGTTTATTAAATTTGCTTATAATAAAATAATCACAAACTCACCCTAATTTGCCAACAAATATTAAAGATTTAGCCCAATTAGCAAACAAAAATATTATAGATTCACTGTAACTTACAAGAACTTTTATCACGACAGGAATAAAGAAATGAGAAAAAAATTATGTAATATTAATTATATAAATAAATAAATTAAAAAAATAAAACAAAGAACTGAATGAAACAAATTCCACAGTTGTAAAAATGAAGGAATTAAACAAAAACGATAAAAAAAATGTCTTTGGATTTCAGTGATGCGAATTTTTCGAGATGATTTTTATTTCGGACGTTACTTCTCGAATCACCCTGTGTGCAAATCCGGGTTAGCACCCACCATCCGTAAAGTCAGGGAGACCACGAATAGCGCGCGTGACGAGTTGGCGTGATTACTTCGAGTGCGATATTTGAATTTAGGATTTTGATTTCGACAATTGGGCACTCCCTCAACCCTCATCGGAGCCCCAGCCGGCGAACAATCCGGATGCTTTCATCCGATTATGAAAGATTGATTCATCGTCCTCTTCCCTGTCTCGGTGGATCTCGAAGTCTCCATATCTCCCCGCCCAATTGCTATTCCCCGTTCTCGTCCTCGATCTCTCTCCCACCACGATTGTACAGAATATGCCAGCCTATAAACGATATACGGGCCGATGCTTTCCCATTAGAGCTTCGGAACGCGAAGCTTCGATGCACCCCTTTCCCTCTTCAGACGATCATCAGCTTTTCACTAGGCCCTTCGACAGTTTCGAACCCTTCGCCTGTTCGAGGACAATAAAAGAAATCCCGGAAGTACTTCTGCACACGGACGATAATTAAAAGTAGATATTAATCGATTAAATTCGAAAAAAAAATGGACGAACTATACATTTGTTCGTGGATTTGAATTCACGAGGGTTTTGACGTTTCTGTTGGAGCGGCTACGGCTGCAATTGAAACAGCTTAATTCGAGTTTCGGCACGCACCACATCGCGCGCTGATGGATGTAAAGATAAATTGGAGCAAATAAGGCTTGAATTACTGTAATCGAGACCGGGCAGCAGCTTAATCTTCGTTAATGTCAAGAGCCGCTGCATGTTTCTTTTTTCTTCACGAAGAATAAACGTTCTCGCTACATGCTGTGTGATTAAATTCTTCGGGCTTGTTTTTAATTGATCGTTAATTGCACCAAATTGAGGGGTCTGCAGAAGCCTGGCGACGAAAAAAGAAACAGCTCGATTTTTGATATTCCCTTGTTTTTTGTCGTGAGATTAGTAGGATGACGAGTTAGGAATTTCGCACATGATTTATACATAGCCGGACATACGTCTAGATGAATATAAATAAACCATTTGGTTAAATGATATTCAATAAAAAAATGTCTTAAATTTCAGACTTTTTAATTACTGTGCTTGATAAAACATAATTTTCGAAAAATTTGGTTTAAATAATATTTTAAGGTTAAAAATTAAAGTTAACAACCTAGCCAATAAAAACAATGTTCAGAAGTGACACATCCTTTTTTAAAAATCCCGCCCCGAATTTCGAGTTTTAAATTTCTTCTTACTAGTCACCATTCACCTAAAAATGAACTACCATCGCACTATCAAACCTCTTCAAATCAATCCCGCCTAATAAATCCTTAACTGCAAACAAAAACCATCTTCATACAGGAACATTTTTTCATAACCTGTTTAACCTGATCCCATCAAATCCAGTGTTCCGCGTTCCAGCACATCCAATCACGCTTCCCTAATTTTTGTTCGTGCCCAAAATGAAAAATGAATGAAAAAGGAGGTGCGCAATCGCGCTGGTCGAATGATGTTTCAACTCGAAAATGAAATGCGTGAATGAACACACTCTCCCACTGGATTCACCCAGTGATTACTCAATTAGAAAGCGTTTCGTATTTTCCACGCTTCCTGGCGCGCACATTGTGCACGCGGTACGAATCGGCAACACGTGGTGCCTACATCTGTCGCACCAGCAGCAGCGGCAACGAAATCATGCACCCGGGGCACTCCAGACCCCCCCACGTACTTGGCTTTCATTTTTTTTTTCACGCACCCCCTTCCTGGCGTCAGCGCCACCCGCGCTACCGAGTGGTGTGCACCGATCTCCATTGTCGGCACTCTTTTCATCGCAATACCGCTCTCGGTTTAACCCTAGCTCCGGCTCGCTTTCTCCTCTCCGATCCTTCGTAGGGACGATCCGGTGAACGCGTTGCGCACGTACTGCGCTCTACGTACGGTCTTACCGTATACAAAGTGGAACAGGGGGACGTGCGTGATTTATCACGGAATGCACGAGCATTCGAACGAACCTTGCGATATAAAAATTAATAGAGCCTGAACGTACCTTCTGATACCAAAACCAACCGGAACACGGCCACACCGAATAAAGGAATAAAAGATCAGTCGAAAAATCGTTTCCATCATGCATAAACTGTTTTCGTTGTTTTTTTTTCTTTCAAATCGTCTTCACTTCTTTCAGTCGTGCCCCTTATCAGAAAGACCAATGGGAAATCGCTTGGAATTCCGTAGAATTTCCAAAACCACCATTCAATTGGCATTGATTCGAATGGTGAGAAGAATACGTTTTTCATAGGAAATTAAGGGAAAAAAGGAGAGAAGAGTTGAAAAATGGGATGGAAAAATATCGCTGCGAGACCTTCTTAATTGGTTCAAGGGCCACTCGAAGACCCGACTCGACCTGATGTGCTTTATTCACTGCTGTCGCTTCGAAACAAAGGAGGTCTGAGTTCTGAGATCCATAGCTTTGTCGAATACGTAGTACACGCGCCGGAGTAGCGCCCTTGGTGCCCTTCATCGACTCGCGTAGCAACTGCTGAAATGCCCAGGTCCACGATCTTCACAACCCTCTACGGGCAAGCCCTTTCTTTTCCCTTCGCTGGAAGTATGGCGCGGCCTATATTAAACTGTTGCCCGCACCCTTCATACTTCTTTCTTCCCCATGTATTCTTTCTTTCGCGCCCTTCACGCAATAACGGCCAGGGAACGTCAGAAATGAAAAAAAGAAGGCCCGAGGGTTGAACATGAGTTAATCGATTGGAAAATCGGAAGATTATTAAATAGCGATATCGTCAGTATCATCTTCTGCTCGTTCGTATCTTCGCCCTTTGTCACATGAAAAGCTGCGCAACAGCTGCCATCCAAATGAGGACTAATTGCTCACCATTTCTCACAAAATGCCATTCAATCTTCAATCCCAGTGTCTCTTCAATCAAGTCTCGGGCTAAGAAAATTCACATTGTCAACACGAATTTTTCACGCGAAGGGCCACGATTTTTCTTCCCCCTATAAATTACAAAACGGTCGCTCATTCATCGCGGCTACGGAGAATAGAATTTAAAGTGACGACGTAAATCGAATGAAACCGAGGGTGTTACCGCGGTTGCTGCTGATACCAGAGCGGATGAGACAATCCCAAGGGAAAAAGTGTGGTAGGCGTTCCGATGGGTTGCGCGTGTCAGGCCCTTTTGAATCGCAGATCCCTGAGGACATTCGTAGAAGAGAGGAGTGGGCAAGTCCGCTGGAGCGAGAAGACCGCAGACGAGCCACGTACATGCAAATTTGCCAAGAGCTTTGTTTTCCACGCCGTTCGTGTATCCTTCAACCGCGTTACCCAATCACGAGGAAACTCGAGCGGCCACCCGGTTATAAATTGCAATCGATCGTAATTATCATTATTATTATCGTTGTCTGGCTATGTTAAATGGATAATCGAAGATTCGCTTGAAGGAAAGCTGATACACACGGTGATGGAAACGGTCTCCATGAACGTAATCATTTACGTAAACTCTGTTCGAAGAATTTACGTAAGTGGCTGGTTCATTGTGGTACGAAGAAAATGAAGAGAGACGCGTCCTTATTCTTTTCTTTCGATTTTAACTACTAACGCAACATTCTCATTCAAATGAATTCTTGGAACTACGCGATTACGCGAGTCGAGGACTGGCTATGAAGATGATCGAGTCCTTCATTCCTACTTCATCGTTCGTTACGGTTGCCTCGCAGAAGTCTCGTTGCAAAAAGACGATACGGTAGATTGGAAGAACCGGGATGATCCTTTGACGAAGCTGAGTGACAGCCGCGTCTGCTCCCATCTGTCCTCGGTGCTTTCACACCGACCACAACGACAAACGTCTCGGAGCTTCTTCGGGAGTCGAGACGAAAAACAAACCGGCATCTCCTATCTGGCTTCTTTCTCATTCTCTTCATCATCTCATAGCCACGTTGCTTTTGCTCCTTTCCCGTGATACGCGCCAAGTTGCAATGACTGTGAGCCGCACAGAAGACTACCGGTTGCTGGAGAAACAGCGGAGCCCATGAATGGACCTTTGTAAGCTTCCCGGCTTACGCGCTACCAGAGAACGAGACGAGACGTTACGGACCGGGTACTCGGAGACCTGGCATATTCGCTCTTAGGATGAACGCCAGCTTCCATCTGAAAATCCGTGACACCAAAATAAACTACCCCCCGAGGAGTTGCCATCATCTTCAGCTGTGAGGAACGCGGGACCTCCGCCAAACGAGATGAATTCACTCTGGTACCGTTGCCCCTCTGCACAACCTTCTCCTTTTCATTCTAAAAGAGAATCGCGCGGAAAACCATTAACGAACGACGATCTAATTACCCGTTTCGCTTATACGCGGGGGTATTCATCACTATGAGAAGGAATCACTTGTTTAGCTTGGGAATTTCCACGCATGGCCGCTCGGGTATCTTTGGGTTTGGAAAGTCATGAAAGATCTCGCGAAATCGCAGCCTCTTCTTCACGGGGTTTTAATTACAATCTTTACAACTTGGAAAAAATCTTAACAAAGCATTCTTTCACCTATGCGACGTTGGAAGTCACATTTAGAAAAGACAACTTTTTTTTGCAATCGTTTGTCCTCGGATCGTACCCTTTTGTACCGGCGCTAATTTCGTTTCTACCTTAAAGGGGAGAATGTCATGGGGATATCGAAAAAAAAATGAATCGCCATCCGTTTGAAGGCAGACGATTTGCTTAAATGCTTTTGCGGGGTGAATCATTCCTACCTGTTTGTACCGCTGGGAATTTTTTTAGCAGGAGAAGAAATTGTTTGATTCTATTTACGGTTTAAAATAATTGTGTTTTTTTTTTCATTTTCATTTATATTATTCCCCGCTTCCGTACTTTGTTGTTGGACTGCTTGTTATCCGAAAAATGTTCGCCATACCATATCTGTCATTACCTATTCTTCCTTTATCCCGCTGTTCAGCGAACTCGCAGACTTCGCGAAGATCGCGTAAAAAAGCCTAATGGCCACTGAGTCTTTTCTCAATGAGGGGATCACAACCGCGATAAGCGAATGTCCCAGTCGTGTTATTGTAAGCCTCTGTGTTATGACAGGATATCAAATCGGTCTTCAGCCTTTTAGCATCAAGTTTTTTTAGGGCAAGAAAAATATTCCAGCCGAGATTTATAAATGGATTTATTTGTATTTTACATTGAGGGAATCTACCCTCGCTACTTATCGCTCTATAAATAGATCGGTATCCGAGTCGTGTTTTACATGAATGTGCCCTATACACGAGAGCCGCCTTTTTCTCTTTCTTTCCTGATCCATATATCCTGATGCTTCCTAAAGAGCAACATTATCGATTAAGGAATGTTTCGTTTCTAAAAAAAACAGTTTTGCTTTTCAATGGATGGTTTTCCAAGCTCGGGTTCTCTTATCTCATCGCCCAATCTAATGACTTCTTTGTGCAGTTGATTTTCCTCCCTAGATTCTTACCCAAAACGGGACCTTTATCCTACAAATGAATATCATAATGGGATCTGTTGAATCCGTATTAGGGTCATTGGAGACAACTTGCTATCTTGAATACGTTATTACGAGCCATCTTATTATTATCATTGCCTTTTACCTACCAAGCTTTCGAACGCGTTCAAACTTGTCCCCGAATGAAATTCACTCTGTTTTCTTTTCGTGCTTATAGCGCGGCGGAGCTCGATGTTGGAAACGCTCAAACGCGCTTGTTTTGAAAGGGTTTCCTCAGCTGTGTATACAGGGACGTTCCCTGCAGCGTGAATCCTATTTTACATGTTAGGTAGCTACTGCACGTATATACATACACAAATATTCTTATACAGGGTGGTCCGAAAGGTGAAATGAAACAACTCGATGCTTCTAATCGATGCCGATTTTAATCAACCCGTATATTTATATTTATTAGTTTTCGCTAAAGGCAATTTGGATTTTTTCTAAAAATTATTAATTAAAAGTTTCTCTTATTCCTTGTATTTCTTCATTGATCAAGGATACGGAAATAAATGCCATTGTGATCTACAAAATCAAACCTCAAAGTGTGATTTAAAAAGGTAAGAAATCAATAATGCGCGTTTTTCTTAATATCTAACCTATGAATATTCTTATTTCAAACGTCTTGTTTAACAACGCTCTCCATAATACCGAAAAAATATCTTTTGACTTTGCGCAGTCAAGAAACGATGTCAAAAGTGAATGTCATGGATTTAACGATTGACAAAAAACTTCCCTTATGTTTAAACTACGCCCACTTCAATATCGTCCAGATTTTCGTATCGAGTTTGAGATCACCGTGTATACATACCCAATCCCTTAGGGAAAGGGAATGTGTATTTTTGGCCTGCCGAAGTCAAATTTCGAGTGTTTCGCAAACAGGACAGTCTCATCCTACCTCTCGTCGCCACTGACACTATTTTTTATTTTTTTCAAACCCCTTAAATGAACCAAAAATAAAACCTCGCGGTACGCCGCCCTTTTCCTTCGACAAACACGTGCGAACAATGAACGGAAAGAGACCAACTTCGAAGAAAATCTCATCTCGACCTCCGAATACATATTTTATCGTTCGGTTCCTTCATGTTCCTTTGTTCCCAAATGCGCCGCCCACTCCAGGTCCGGATTTTCGGCAATTATGTGATCCTATATTGTGAGATTAGTCGCTCGCGAGACACGGATAACTCACCATTAGCACGAGAGTGGAGTCCGTGCTTACGCCAAGTGACTTCTGTCGTAGCACGTGAAGTGACATTCCTCGCTAAAAGGCCTCCTTGGCTCTCTCTTGCACTCAGCTTCTTAAGCTGTTTCTCTCATACACACTGGATTTTAACATTTATATATACTTGGTCGTCACTCTGGGAAGTCAGGAAGCGCCGGTTACGTCTGGGGAACGTTTAAAATCTTAATGCTCAAGTTACGAAGAGTCGAACGACGTTGGAAACAAACAACGACAGTCTCTTAATCCACTCGTCTTTTATTTCCCTTGACTCGCTATAAATTATTTTTAAACGACTTTGCGTTTCAAATCTTCAAGGTCAGAGAAAAGATAGGGGAATAAATGATTTTGAGAAGACCACGCTTCTGGATATTTACGTATTGGAGGAAACTCAGTTCGAGGCATTTATCGCAATCAAGAGCTCGTTTTAAATGCAAAATCTTTGTTAGAGGGAAAAACGTGATTGTAGATACTCTCAACTTAATGATTATTTTTATTATAAACGTTAACGAGGAAAAAAACGACCTCAAAACATGCCCTCGAAAATTCCCTCGGCAGACATTGTCGAGAAGTGTTTTCACATTGAATTTTTATGAAAGCATTATTTCCATTTACGTAATTCTCCCTTTTCGCCCTTTGAAGGATTTTACTAATGCCTCTGATTATTTCTTTCACAGGTAAGCGAGTCGATTTAATCGCGCGTCCAAGTTTTGAAAAATTCAACATCCCACGAAAAAATGTGAGTACCCGAATCGCAAATATTTTTCAAACGTCCCTTGATACCGTTTGATAAAATGAAAATGAGAAGAGCACACGAGATTACGTGCTCTCCCATCTCCGCGCAAAGAATCTCGAGGGATGGCTCGAAACGTTAGTCTCCGAAAAAGAAAAATTAACGAAATCAAAATAAAATATAAAACGAGTAATAAAAAGTAAAAGCAGCGAAAACGAATTTACCAAAGACCCGGCATCGTGAAGAAGAGATATAGAGGCCGGGTGTCGGGCGTTCTTAAAATAACGCTGTTCCTCAGGAATGCGAGGGTTTGTCGAACGTTTTACATCCAGCATCCTCAGTTTGTTTCCACAGCGTCATAGCGTCCCCTGGGAGGGTTGAGAGGAAGCGATTTTCGATTTACTCCCATGACACACTGTCCCGTGTTTTCGATGTCACTGATGTACAATTGTTGATAGAGAATGGAAGGAAGGTAGCCAAAAACGTTGCCCCTTTTTTGCTTTCCTCAGTCGCGAGATTCTCTCGTTTTTCCATTTTTTTTCCTCGCGTGCATTCGAGTGGAGATAGACCGATGAGGGTAGATCACGTGGCCTTGATCGCTGACGACGCGTGTAAAGACGACGTGATTTTCCGTTAAAAAAAAGTCTGCGTAGGGAACATACTCGGGAGTGAGGATGTGGACTGTAACAGCCACATTCTGGATGTTTAGTCATGCGCGATAACACGAAGACAACGGTAACAATCCCAGACGTGTTTTGAGGGATGAAACGACCCTTTGCGAAATCGGCCTAAAGCAGCCCGTCTTCCTCGTTGATCTTTGCTTCGTTGCTGCTTTAGCACACGTGACACGTAATCTAATGCTACAATAAAAATCCATCTGTATACTGGACACGATATCGCGAGCCATTAAAGCGTTATCCCAGTTTTGAAGAATTTCGCCCGGGTGGAAGCATATGCCATACGAGAAAGAAGGGAAAAATGGCTTCTATCTATTTTTTTCACCCCTGAAAAAACTGCTGAAAAGCTTTCGATGACAGGGCATTGTCGAATATCCCTCGATCCGCAACAATGCTTCGCGCACAATTCGCTCGTCAAAACGGCTAACTAATGGCCTCGTCAGCCCTTTAACCCTCTACCAACATCGACAATTATTAGATAAATGAATATAAAGAAAGAAAAAAAACGAAAATGAAAAATGGAGAGCACAAAAGGACTGGGTTGGATACGCCACGTGTAATACGAGAATCGCAATTTTCACCCTCAATACTGCTGGCGTTGGTTCACCCTTTTGTAACAACGTCTCTTTACTGTATTGCACGCGCTCAGCAGTTTTCACAATAGCTCACATTTTCATCGTGAATGGTCATGTTTTCTTTCAACGAGCTGCTCTGGACAGTGCAAAAAGGCTATCATCGTCATACTTCGCGGATAACTGCTTGCACGTAATTTCATTTTCTAGTTGTTCGGTGACGAATTGTATGGGTATTGAGTTCAAACGAATTATGAAAAAGGGAGACCGAAACGAGGTGGGTGTAGGGTGTCTTCGTGGACTTCGGAATCTAGTTGTCACCGATAGTGAACAATCAGCTTGTCAAGAGATATAAGATTGTACCGATAATCTGAACTCTGCAATGCTCACTGCACCATCAACAAATACGGCAGAGAAAGAGAAAACTATTAAATGTTTTTAGCTCAACATTGTTTTCTCATTGGAGGATCTCTATTCGCCATTCCTCCCCATTGATATCAATTCTTGATTATATTTGATTGAATTCCTATCGAGCGCACTTCGCTGCTTGGTGTTCAATCCGAATGGGAGATTGGATTATTTTCACCGTTCGAACAGACCCCGTTATTCGTTCCTTCCCAACTTCGCCTTCACCCCCATCTTTTCTCTTTCACTTCGAAGGTCACTCGGCTTGCAGAAGCAAAAGATCGTGCTCGCCGCTCATTTTTTTTCCTCCAAAGGTAGTAATGGCAGGAATCGTTTAAGATGCAGCGATCTGTCATGTCGTCAGTTAAAAGAGGCTCCGGTTGAGATCGCATGAAAACCGCAGCTTCTTCCGACCGAGACCACAAAGAACACCACGCAACTAAAGGATCCAAGTGGGAAAAAGAAGAAAAAAAATAGAGGAAGACCATCAAGTGTCAAGAAATGCATTCTTGATTCATCGCTGTGTATTTTGTCCCTCGTATGCGTGCGGGAGTCCGCGTCGTGTCGCGTGTTCTCCACTCACATTCGTTCGTCTTTCGTGTGGTCAATGACTGAAAGGCGACCAGTCGCATGATGGCACTTTGGAACAGAGACTCGAGTCATTCGAGCCATTCATACCGACTGAACATTATCCTCTTAGCGATGCGTTCCTCGCTTTCCCTTCCATCCCGTTTTGTATCAAACTGCAAGAGAATGGGGACGTGACGATCAAAGACATCACGGTGACAAACGGCCGGAGCCTTCTCGTGCACGTACTTCCATCGAGCAGTCGCGATTCCAAAGTTGCCGGCCATTTGCCGTGACGCTCCGGCTCTGATGGTTATCATATTGAGCTAAAGGACAGGCGAATGGACGGAGTCCCGGTATCGTCTGGCAGTCATCGTGATATTATGGCAAATAACAATGAGGAATGCAACGATACGTTTTCATGGCATTGTCAGTGTCGTTCCTTGGGAATTGAGCGCTTTGCATAACGGAAGAAAGTCAAATGAAAAATTGCGAGCCGCGTTGTAATTCAATCGATGTCACGACGCTGTCTACTGTGTCTTTCTGGACGAACAGAGAGGATTAATTTTTGTGGCGCGCGCACGCTCAGCCTTCTGGGAACGAAACACCTGCGAACCTGGGTGCGAACCTATTCTCGCCTCCTCATCGACGCGTTCTACCCTTCAAGTCACGGTATCTCGTCATTTTTATTCATAACTCCTTTCACAATCCCTCCACTCAATCAATTTTAATAGTCTACTTCGTTATCGTTGCTTCGCCATTTTCTATATAAGCGGTGCAATTACACCGAAGGGCTTTTTCATCGAGTTCCGCTTCAACGGATATCCGTGTGAAAATTAATCAAGTCTCATGCGGTGAAACGGCAGCCCGCAAGTGTCAGCGAGTTCCACATGCTAGGGTTTTGTAGCGAGCTCGCGGTTGAATAATCAAAAGGCGCATTTTTAATAGGATCTCTTCCCCTGCCGTTCATCGTATCACCCTGACGATGAGACGGGAGTTTTTGGAACGAATGGACAGTGTAAGGGCTCTGAGGGTCTGCGGTCACGGAAGAGAAATGGTCGCGGACCAAATGAGTGCGAAGGTTGATTGTGAAGCAAGGAAGGTGGCAAACGATACCCACGGGGTCTCGCTTCCTCCGCGTATACACGCCCGCCATCGTTGAACATCCACATACGGAAACGAGATCAGGGACTTCCCCCTGACATTTTTTTCCAAAAGGGTATGAGTGTTCGGCGGTGAACTTGCACACCCATTTGGAAATACCTTGAATCAACCAGATGCAGTCTTGCTTGACGACTGATCAAACTTACCAACGTTACTCTCATTGATGTCTTTCCAAACTTCATCGATACTTGAAGTATGCTCAGCCACAGGATTCGACTGATCCAAGTAATAACTTTTGCACCCCATAAACGCCTGATCAACAGGAACTGTCACCTCCTTCCCTGTTTTCTGAATTTCACCTTGCACTTCCCTCAAGCGACGCCAGCCACGGGAGCACGTACATCAGCTCCAATTCGTACAGCCATTACACGTGCGTACATCCAACTTACTCAGCCTCTTCCCAACGAAAGAACTTCTTTGCTCTTCCATTTCCTTCTTCTTACAGACCCACCGCGCGGCACGCACGTGCGACGAGAGTCTAAAGCGGTCCTTAAGAGACTACAGCCGGTCCCCCCGGAACGTACGTGCATGTCTCCTCTCCCAGTGGTCTCCAAAGACCGGGTACCATGAAAAAGAGTCATGTACAAAACGCTTATTCACCCCCCCCCCCCCCACTTCCCACGCGGCCGATAACTTATTCAAGAAGAATCGAGATCAACACTTGATTCTTACGCAGCGACGCTTCACTATTGATCCTGGGAGGATGGAAATATCGCTGAGATTGCAAAAATTAATCCAATCGTAGTCTCGTTGATTGACAAAGTCGCGTCGTTTACTCAATCCCTCTTTTGCCTGCGCCCTTCTTCACCCTCCTGCTCTTTTGCACCCTCCCGCCCTTTCGCACCCTCTCGCTCATACGCTGGAACTCTCCTGATGGAAAGTACCTACACTCGCATGAAAGCCGACACCCGGGTGTGTTGCGGAGCATACCGTTCATCGTCAAGTCGAAAGAGGCAAGGAAGGGCGCTCTGGGAGGGTTCTGTGTCGAGTACACCCTCGAGTGCTCGATGTACGCGCAGCTTCTGATACCTCCGGGCGACCCTCGCAAACCCCCTTCGCCTAACCTATTCACCCCCCGCGTGACCTTGCCGCAACTGTCTGCCTCCCGCTTTGAAAATTGAGCGCGTATACGTATCAACTTACCGGGCTGTGCGGGGGTGGTAGGCACACACCGCGGGAGATACGCCCTCTATTGCGAAACCCGTTGAAAGACATTAAACTCTTAGATTGTATAGGTATAGGCGTATCGATGCATAAGCTTTTGCAAATCAGTCAATTAGGAAAGAGGATGATAACTCGTCTGGGCTAAATTTGGCAATTAGCCGAGCTTACGTAAACGTGTATACGATGGAATCGGAGGTTCTCTCCGGCCGTCGCCTGCCCCCCTCTCTCTCTCACACACACACACTTTCACTCGCATCCCTGAATAAGCCAAGCACGCAGACACACTGGAAACTTGGATGAAGAGCACGAACAAAATTCACAATTCCCCGAGAACGCGGGGGGTTGCCTCGCTCCGGTAAGATAACACCGGCTCTCCATCCCTCTCTCTTTCTCTCCCTCTCATCTACCACCCTGTTGGGTTCCCTCCCATAAAGTATTTATATATATATATATATATATATATATATATATTCGAGTGGTTGTAGCTTCCACCAGTTTGCACAGAGTCGCGCTGTGCGTGTATTGATTAGCGGGAGCGCACCGAGTGCCGTACAAATCGTGCCAGGGTTAGGGTGGTTCGACGATGGCCCAGAATGAGGGCTTGAAGCGGAGGATGAACGAGGCGGAGGGCAAGGGGTTGTAGCTTTTAATCCGGCGGTATCGCGACTCAGCGTTCTCCTACTCCAACCCTTATTACAGTTTTTCTCACTTTTTACCCGAGAAAAATGCGATACCGTGTATCTGTTCTGGGCCACTCTTCCAGCCTGTATTTCCTCCTTCATCCGCCTCTTTTTTTGGCTGCGGAGTTTGTGGGGCATGGGGACCAGGAAAATCAAGTTTGGATCCGGTGCTCTCGATGTTCTACCCATTGGGTGCCCAACGTAGCGCGTGATACACGCTATATAGAGTACGAGTTGCTCTCCGACTCCAATGGAGCAGGAGACGCTCCCGAAATAACCTGGATTCGAACTTCAATGACTCCCCTGTCCAATGGCGACACGGACTAAACTCCCAAACGGAAATCTGGGCATATACCTTGGAAACAGTCGAGACTGGAAGTCGTAACAAGAGCCAATGAGTTTCTCCAGGTTCTGGATTGGGGATTACACATCTATGGAGGAAAATCCGATACCGAGTCATAATTTCTACTCCCGGGGGATGCTCCAATGAATATCTTTTGCGGTTAGCGAAGAAGCACAACTTCGAATTGGCAATGTGATGGAAACAGCATCTTCCATCAGATATTGAACATCCTTTCCAACTTCTTTTTTTTTTCATTGCCGGGAGTCTCGCTGGGCTCCTGATTAATTTGTTTATTCAGAAATCCCCGGGGTGATCTGCGTCAAGGCACGGAGAGATGCGATACTGGGGAAAATCCTGCCTGCGAGGGTACTCTCGCTCCCCGCGGAGCTCTTCGCGAGACTTTACAACGGGGCTATTAATAATTCGCTGCGGAATTCGCCGATAAATTAGACTAACAAAGTTATCCGAGAGCTCGCGAGGTAAGCCGTTAGGAATCCGGGCTATCTTCGAGTGTTCATACCCAGGTACGAAAAGTCATAGACCGCGAGTGACTGGCACCGTTGATCAAGTAGCTCGAGTTCCTTGGCGCTTACGAGGAAATGAGGAAACGTCCGGAGATAACCTGACGGGTTGGTGAGCGATGGCCCTCCGGAGAGCAGGAAACACGAAAGACTACGAGCAGCCAGTCCGTGAAATGCATAAATGTGAAAAAGGAGGCAACCGAGATAGAATGAAAACCAGAGAAAAGTTCAAAAATGGTAGCCGGGTATATCAAAGTGCGTAGTGTCTTCAGAGAGGGATTTGGAGGTGCGGTTTTCCTGGTGAAAATTGATAGAAATCTACTTGAAGCCAAATCACTACCCGTGGTTTACCTTGGCAGACGTCTGAACTTGGAAAAGTCGACTTAATGAACGGAACGAGGAAGCGACAAGAGGAAGGCCAAGGTTCCGTGGAAAGCGTGGAAGAAGCGATAGAAAGAAAGGCGTAGAAGAAAGACGGAGCAAAATGGAGTTGGTTGGAGTACTAAGGGCGTTGTTGGATTTTCAAGTTCCCGAAGTCTATGTAGGAAAAGCCGTGGGCAATGACCGACACGGATCAAGGATAAAAGTGGAATTATGAACTCTGAGCTGGCGCATGAATATTCATTCGATAAAATGCTCTTCCGTTACGGTGTTTTCTATGTTATTCAAGAGCGTTTTACTTCCACCTTTTTGCTTTCTCGTGTGTACTTTTCACTTTGCTGTTAATGCGGCGTCGCGTTAGCTGATGACAAAAAATTTGCGTCTCAACGTGCGATTTCATCGTTGTTGAATCACTCATCTACTTTGCAAGCACGCAAGAGTGGCAACCAGGGAAAGAGGGACGCTAGGGAGACAAATCAAAAGAAATGGAGCAAAGCAAAAAGCCCTTTTTGCGCTCAACATCCCCCTCCTGTCAGTGTTGCTACCAACACGCTTTTCGTTGCTGCAGACAGCTCGTAAAATATTCATGAACACTGTTTACCAGCTATTATATTTGACTAAAGCGGTGGAGTTGGTACGGTCCTCGTGCTTGCGGCGACTCGACATTCGTCAGGGCAAATGGCGCGAGAATTGTCGAGAGAACGCCGAGGATTAATCCAGGAAGTAACGGTCGAGCGAGAGAGCGAAGTCACTCTTGGCTGCAAGAGTGAGCTTCAGCCGCGCGCACTTTGCAACTCTTTATCTCGCGCGTCGTTTTCCTTTTCCTCTCGCCACTGTTTCACTCGTTTTGCATTCCTGAAGGATGTTCCTTTCGCAACTTTGGACGACGAAAAAACAAATAGTCTGATACAAAACGTAAATTATTGGACGTCCTTGGAATGCAACAAAAATTACTTTCGTTCAATTACAATTATTTTTTGGCCGAGGAAAGACAAGACAGTTGCTCAAATGTTCTTGCTTATTTTTTCTACAAATCTGCAACCTAAATCGGTCGAAGATTTTGAGTGATTATAAAAATAGAAGTCAGAGAGAGAAAGAATGCATTTCCGTTGCTGCAGACTTCGACAAGTCATCGATGCCAGTGCGAGATTAGCCATGAGCGGAAGTAACGCCACCAAATAATAATTGGACTACTCCGACAGCTAATATTTCTCACAGCAGAAAAGATCTTGAAACGAATTCCATATATCGTCAGAGCAGGTCGAGACGATTTGAAGGAAAACCTAAGTGACCTAGTGGTGCATTTTGCTAAACTACTTAAAACAGTTGTGGCCCTCATATTTACAACGAAAAATACGTGGCTTTAGGTCGGCAGTTTTATAAACTTACAACGGAAAGTTTATCTCGCGCCCCAATATAGACTTAATCTTACGCACTTACTTCTTGATAATTACTAACTGCTACGCCAAACTACTTAATAATAACTAACTGCTTCTTCGCAATTAAAGCGCATAGAAAATGAATGTACATTTATAAATCTCTCTGAATAAAACTTAATAAATTTTATTTACCTTAATGAATCTCACCTTTATAAACATGGAATGTGATTTACTCGAAGGAAAATTGATTTGCCTATAGTTGTCTCTAAATTCTCTCAAATCAAAGCAATAAAAGTTTTACTATATTTTTATATTACATTTCCTATTCTAAATGAAAGAAGGGCCCGTAATAAGATTACGTATAGACATTTACTTAATCCAACATTGGCTGAGATCGTAAAGTCAGGACTGAAACATGGCTCTCGATCTTCCGGAAACGCTATTCTCTCCACTTTGTGTATCGACGCGAACGAGCTATTCGCCATCGAGCATTTTTTTTTACGGCGCAGGTTTATCCGCGTTTATCCGAACGACGTCTCTGACGTATCGCGTTTATGGATGGCACACGTCGTAAAGTCGCCGCAGACCACCACACCGGATGCTGATTTGTGGATCGGTATATGCAGTCGGTCCCTGTGTGCATCGGCATATTACGGGGCACCGTTTTTGCGCGTGTCTCGCGGAATAAAGGGGCTTCGAGGGGATGCTGCTGCCGGGCTTGGATGATAGATATATTCCTGCCTCTTTCCCTTCTCCACCTTTACGAGCCCGTAAAATAAAGTATATCTCGTCTCATATACATTTACACTTGCGAAACGGTCAGATCGTTGCGGAGTGCCGCTCGAAACCCGTCAGAGCTTAACGGAACCTCATAATTCGTGAGTAAAAAGGTGATCCCACTTGGGAAAAATCCATAGTGGGCTCTATCATCGACGAGTGATTTGCTCTCGTTGTCTCGTAAGTGGAAAAAACCCTTCGAGGATGAATCCGTGATAAACCGTAAGCGAATAGAGAAATACGGTGAATGGCTGATTCATTGGGTGGATTTTCCATTAGGGACAAAAGGAGTGGAGCCTCGTTGCGAGTCTCCGATTGAAACAATAATAAGGCGATACGAGGGAGGAAGAGGATTAAATACCGGATGGAATAATGGCTCGAGGGAGGAAGTAAATCCTGCGGAAGCTTACCGACTCTGGTGTACGTTGACGGTAGGAAAGGTTCTGCGTTATGCATCCACGGATATCATATAATAATAACGACGATCACAATGATAATAATACGTAACATATTTTGCGCGAAGCTACTACTATCATGCCGAAGCCAAGCTCACTCCTCCGTGAACAGATTCCTTTCAACGTAAATGTGTATGCGTATGAAGCCATATATACGTTTGGACGGCTACTTTCGAACAATGTCGAAGCGAGCAGGTGGCAAGGGTGTGAGATTTTTCATTCGTAATTAAGCCGTCTGTGGCTATTGAGTGGGACAATACGGGATTTGGAGTATTGTTGGCGACCTTATCGGCGCCCCGGCAGCGCCGAGCACTGCGTTGTTTGGGCTCAACGCTAGCGTGGCTAAACGCTGTTAAATACTGCTCGGTTGGCCGTCTCGGTTAATTACTGTAGTCTGCCAAGGCACCTTCAACCCTGATGGAAGAAAGACCGAAGAAGTGTGAAGAAGGAATCATTCGGGGGAAAGGATTGTCTTTGGGTACTCGGCGGATGATACTAGGTAGAGTAGTCTCATCCGGATGTGGGGCTGAATAGACCCACGTATGGGGCCATGGGAGAAAACGCTATTGGCACTCATCCCTCAGACAGGATTGTGGGCGAAGGGCACAGAGGACAAGGTCTGGAGGTTCCCACTGTGCCGTTTGATAAGAAAATCATTGATATAACGGTGGTACACAGTGAAATCCAGAGACCCTGGATTTACAGACTACCTGAAATGAAGTTCTGAATGTTGGGGGGGGGGGTTACCGAACTCTCGTCTGGAACATCGAATCTTTGGCCGTTTCGCGATGGGGTGTAACCTGGATTATAGGGATGGAGCGTACAGAGTGTCAGCTCGGTCTACCTCTTCTGTCTCGTTCTTCCCGTCGTTCCAGCCTCCCGACACAAAATGGCGGAGGAATGCAATTTTAGGTGTGATATATCACTCGAGTAGAAAGGGGGGATAGCGAGGACCGCGGATCGGCCCGGGCAACATCCTTCTCCGGCTCTAGCTATTGTCCGGGGGATATCCGGTCGGGAGCCCCAACGGGCTGTCGGTGCGTTGAGCGTCACTGGTTTATTAATCCTTGGACACCCTCGGAAGCTCCTGGGCTTTACACTCCAGCGAATTTACCTTCATCTCTCCTATCATCCGTAGTCTACACCATCCTTCGTATTCTGTACGTCTCGTCTGACTCTTGGTCCCTCTTTTCTCTCCGCGCTGGACGCTCGAGCTATCCGAGCGTTCGTCGATCGAAGCTCCGCTAAACTACGCGTGAACTCGTCCCTCAATTAGCCATTGCAGTTTTTTTTTCAGATCTAATCGCGTCACTTCCCTCGTGCATCAATAAAACACGTCGATTTTGAAGGGAATCAATACTATTCCATCTTCAATGGTTATTTTTTATCGGCCGTTGGACTACAACCATCCGTTTCAACGTCCATTTGGAACTTCTCAAATAAGTGTCCAGATATAGGAAGAAACATCGAAAGCTCTTAGCTCTTAGGGCACCCTCTACCTCTCCAATATGTTGTTGCTTCTAGACATGCGCAGCCAGGAAACGTGTCACCGAGGATTTCGCACCGGCAGGTGTATCGAGTAGCTTGGTTACCTTCCACATTGGTCCTTGTAGAAAATGGGTTTTCTTAGGAGAAAACAATGACACTCCGGACCATTATCGCAAGGCTTTTACTCGTAGGTACACACAGACGAGGAGCAGAAACAGTACATCCACTTCCTCCGTTGTATTGTCTAGTGGAGTTGCCTTGGCTAATAACAGCGTCCACCCTCGTCTCTTTCTTTTCTTGAACTTTCAGCTGGTACGGAGGACAACGCGAAAGTCCTCGTAGCCTCTCCATCGCCCTCAGTATTCTCTGGTCTTTTATCCCCTCGTATCCTCTTCCTCCTTGCTCTGTACTACCGCTTTTCTCTCGAATCGTCGTCTCGAGAGCTACTCGCAATTACAAGCAATCCGGCAATTATCGCTGTCGAACCGAAAAGCCGCACTAACGAGAGAAAACGCGAGAAGAGCCTGGCGAGTTTCGAGTCTCCCACGTGTCCTCGAACATCCACATATTCCACAGGATCATCCTCGCATATCGCTTTTTTTGGTATTCTTCTTTTGTTTTCGCCATACGGTGAGACGCACATGTGCACGCGTTTCCGTATCCCCAGTTGGATCGAAACAACGATACGATAAAGAGGCCTCGGTTAAGAAGTCGCGATGTGGGCGTTCAGCCTCTCTATCTTGGAGGCCACCCTATCGAAATGTAATGTAATATCGTCGTGTACAATACCAGAGAGCTAACCGTCTCTCGCTCCTTTCGCGCAAGTTTCCTTCGATAAGAGAGTCTCTCATGAAAACGGACAACATTTCTGCCCTCTCTTACTCCCCCCCCAGTACCGCCCTCCTCCCGGTGGTCGCTCGGCGACATTTTCTTTTCTCGATTTTACGACGATCCGGACCATAAAGTCTAGATGTATACACGTTCAACGTCGTATCGAGGCTTTATCATAAAGTTATTATCGCCATTCGTCGCGTTGCTTTTCCACGAACGAGTAAGATTTTATTCTAATATAGAAACGCATTCTTGCTATTCGCCTTATCGCGGTAGGCTCGAGATACGCTAGGTATAAATGGATCATAGATGTTGGTCCGTTTCCTGCAGGCTGTATCGCGGTAATGTCTCTATCGAACTTATCCGCGAGTAGGTACTCAGGAAACGTCAATAGACGAGATAACGCGGAACAGCCTGTGTTTGGGAAATAACCCGAGAGAACGTGATACCGTAAGTTGAAAAGTCGACAGGTGGAAAAACGGGTTAGGTTCTCGCCAGGGAGCAAGATCGAAGGCGCCATGAGAATAATGATTTCCTCGCGAAGTTGAGCGAAATTCGTTCACTGGGGAACGCGAGGGGACAAAAAAATGAAACGGAGAGAGTGTTTGATATGAAGGACTGCGAAACGATTGGAAAAAGGCTTTTTTTTAGGAGGGTGAAAAAATGGGTACTGGAGATAGGGTGGTTTGCAAGACGGATCGAAAACGTAAGAGCCTTTTGCCTATCTTCGAGCTCTGGAATACGCCTGACTTATCCACAATCTGGGAGGATTAGGCTGATACAATATTCATAAGCCACAAGGGTTACCTAACCCCACTGCGTTTGCATGCATCCTCTTCGTGTCTGCAACGTGTCTCGTTGTCTGCCTCTTCATCCAACCTTCCAGTTCTTCCAAGCTTCGTTTCCATCGTGATGGCTTCTCCGCATCATTTTCCTTTTTCTCGTACCTCGCGAGAGTTGTCCCTCGAGAGCTATACAACCTCGCGATACCCAGGGTACGCCACCAGCTCTCTCTTGTCCTGTGTATACGCTATTGGAGCACTTTTACGTAACGGCATTCAGCTACTATGTAAATGTACCCTCCCCGTTTCCTGTTTACTAGTCTTACAACGCTGGAAAAGAACCCTGGACGCAGACTGTTCATTTGGGTGATATGGTTGGAAAGCCTCGCGGGAAAGGTCATGTGGAATGATCAGTAAAGCCGGCAAAATCCGTGAAAATTTTTCATCACAACTCTGATAGTCTTTCTTAAAGACTTTTATTGAAACTCCGTATCATTTTCACCCCTTTCATACTAAATGATTCGAGATCCTTGATCCGTTCGATATAACCATCAAACGACTGACTTATACACCAAACACATTCGTGTGTTCATTGACCGACAAACAGTCGCAGACTTTCACCATTCTTACCTTGCCGGGTTTGTAATTGCGAAATAAACGCCCCCGCACGACTCACAAGATCCTCCAATGTTTTTAAAAAACATTCGTGGTACTGGAGGACAGAGCAAATAGCTCCGGCGTGTTCGTTTGATATCGAGAGGCAAGGAAAGTAAGAGATTGAGAGGTCTGGCCCACTCCTGCCTCTCCCTTTCTCTCTTTCATGGGTCTTTCTCACGTACAAACGCCTCGTAAAACGTTCTATCCGAAAACACCCACGTCGCTGAAATTCCATATCGGAGATCGTACGTTTTATAACCTCGATGCGAAACAACGGTAAAGTGCACGCGCGCATTTCTACACTCTTTACACTCAGTGTTATCCGAGCTAGGCGTATGCTCACGCCTTTGTCATATATCGCCCAGACGAATCCAGATTTCTCTTTCGTATTTCCTCCCTTTTTGTTTCCACCAGCCTCCAACACTATGGAAATCGATGAGGTAATTTTATCCTTGCATCATGATCTCAGAAGGTTCTAAGAGTCGTGTATTTCATTACAGAGCTACGGATATCTTCTTTCTGCACTGACCCTCGCCACAACTTCCTCAAACCACAGGCTTGATGAACTTTTAGATCTAGGCGATGTACGGAACTTTGAAATCTAGATGACGCGGAGATTTTCAATATTCAAGTCACGTAGAATCATTTAAAGCTCACTGGCAAAGGGAACTCTTGATTTATGATGACACGTGGAACTTTTATATGTTGATTATACGAAAAATGTAATCTAGAGTTAAAACTTCTCTACGTTAACAGTAGTTGAAAGTTCTCGATGCGCTACCTGGACCGAAACGTAAACCCATTAGGACTTGGATATCCAAGAATTCTTTAACGCATGGAACAAGGTCAAACACATTTCGCATCCAACTGACGAATGGAACTTCAAGTAACTGGATAACGCTGGCATTATGACGACACATGGAAGTGTGAAAGATCTCTGACATCGTTACCACCTAGAATGTTTGATAAATAATTACCCACCTTTCGTCAGTCGTTTCGATAGTTCCAAAGTCCTACGAGAGCCACATTAATCTCTCAGGCTATTGTAACAATCAATAGACCAAACGCCAAGGCCTGAAAGAGATCATCCTGAGTTCGGTCTTGAGGCGACGTGATGCTCGCTTAATTAAAGCTCCATCGCTAATCTTTTAACGAGCCAGCATCGCCCGTTGTCGCTCCCGCGATGAGAATTGAAATGAGAGAACCGGATGAAGAGACCACCAAGCGGGTCCTCCCGTCTCTCGTGTGTCTTCGCCGAGTCACTTCGGTGTCGCTGACACAGGCGCGCGAGGATTCGCTTCGGTGCTTCTCTGCCATGTTGGAATACGTTTTCACGTCTACTTGCCAAAGTAAACCCGGCTCACACGTATACACGAAGTAACATATTTCCAAGAAGGATCTTCCCTTCTTCTCTTTCTCCGGCATTCAAAATCGAGTCTCTTGAGTTCTTCCCTCGGTCGTCTCAGAGCCAAAGTCTACTAGCAGGCACGCTCATGCGGAGAAACTCCTCCGGCTATCTCGAAGACAGAGCAGGGAGGGGGCAGTGAGAGGTAGTAGGGATGACGTTGGGTAGAGGGCTCGATGGACCTCTTTAGACGCGAAATTCGACACCTCAAGAGAGCCAGCGAGCGAGGGCACGGGGAGGCGTATAATTAAAGCCTTGTAATCCTTAAGGGGCGAGAGAGCTCTCGCCCGAGAGAGACCAGACTTGGAGATAAGGATACCGGGCTTGCCAGGATAAAAAAGACTGGAAAGATCGCAACGGAGAACGCCCGAGAGACTGGAAAACAGAGCGGCGAGAAACAGAGTAGACCGATAGAGCGATGGATACGTTTGAAACCCGGCGAAGTCTACAATCTCGTTGAAGGACATACGAAGATGGAATAACCAGGCTGGAATAGGCCGGTCGTTTTGAGAAAAAAAGTTCTACCCGCGGTCGGAGATCAAATGCCGCGTCATTGATGTGTCCCCGTCAGAAAACGTGTTCTTGGTCGCTGCTTCCCCCCTTCCCCCTTATCCAAATGATTAACGCTCCAGTAACGCTCGTTCGCACATCGCCACCAGATGGTTCTCCGGTTTTTTTTTGTTGTATACTCTCCCACCTCTTACATCACGATCCTCACCTCAGGCGTTTTATCTCTACCGATCTAAAATGAACGCACACGGAGGCGCGATCCGACGATGAACATTGTTGGCGAACAACACCAATAACTCGTAACGTCGATGAAAGAAGGACGAGGGTTTCAACCATTGCACTCGTACTTCGACACGCGATATCCAATCGTTCGAACGACAGCGACAAACGCGTTCGTAACCCGCTGCACATTGAATTGTCCAATCAAAATGTGCCCGCACAGTTCGCAATGTCGATAGCGTTTAAGGGGTTAGGCCACTGCGACGATTCCCGAATCAGAATTTCTTCTTTTTTATTACACAGGAATAAATGGGGTCATGGAAGAACAATTGTGACATTTATTCGTAGGTATTGGAACAAAGCTGTTTATCAATTTTCATTGTAAAATTTAAACAATTAACAACTATATGAACAATTAATCTCTTCAAGATGGAACGTCAAGGACTCATCGTATTCGATTTTTACTGCTCGATTGATACGAACAAAATATCGGTTGTTTCTTAAAACACATAATACTCTCAATAATATAACCAACACAATCTATAAGTTTTTCTTAAAACTTAAGTAGAGCTTAAGAAAATGTTTTAAAATAACTCGTGTTATTTTCTTTATTATCGTATTTCAATAATAAAAACGAAAAATTTGTATTGATCTCATCTCTGCATTACAATAACATTGCAAATGTTCATTAGATCTCGTAAAATCGCGAACACCGTTTTGAAAAACAGAATTCCGAAAAAAAACTGAGTTCGTAGTTTACCTTGAATCTGCAAATTCTGTATTTATTGGTCTCTCCTCTTCGATACGAATTGCCTCAAGTTACGAGTAATTTTTCGAGGTTCTCTCAGTAGCGTATCCCTTTAACTCACGGAACATCAGCTTAAACACATTAAAATGTACTTACCCAATATACACTGCGATTTCAGTTCGATGTGAATAGAGGTCTTCGGGGCTATCCTTTCTCTCTATACCAATCGTATGCGCTCCAATAATTTACTGAACGTCAAAGTTGTTCAAACAGCGATTTGAATTAGTAGTCGCTGGATAATTGGTATACACGGGCCTCGGATACAGAGAGAGAGAGACGAGGCGATTCACATAAACGTCTGGGATACCGAAGCTTGGATATAACCAATGATGGGCAGCTCAGGGCATCCGCCCGGGGTCACATGCTGTACGCCCGGTGCATCCAGTTAGTGCACTCGTTACATCGACTACTTCGTCGGAGGCGGAAAGGGAGCTTTCGGAAAAAGGTGCAAGCGAGTACTACGCGCCGCATCGCTTACAAAGCGTCTATTTCGAGCGGAAATAAACACGAAGCGCTCAGGCGTTCCTCCCGTTCATTCTCGCTCGAGTTCCAACCTCGCCTATCATCACTTTTCTTTTCCGTTCTACCTTGTTCCTTCTGCTCTCTTTTCCTCCCGTTACCTTCTTCCTCACTCTCTCTCTCTCTCTCTCTCTCTCTCTTTCGCTTTCGCTTTCTTTTTCGTCCATTTCCTCGCTGGTTTCCAGCATCCCTCGAAGCTTTCCCTTTATATGTCCTTTTCGTCTTTTTTGAACGCATCCTACGCGCTTTGCCACGAATGAACTCCTTGTAACAATAAACTTGGAGATCCCCAGCTTGCTGTAACGTCTCTCTCTCTTTCTCGTGGATCTTTTCTCTCTCGGTGTCTCTCCAATTCTCTCTTTCTCTCTTCTTCTCTTTCTCTTCATTACGACAAACGTTCGCTTTGTGAAATCTCCCCGTTGATGCACACAAGACGAGTCTTTCCTCGCGTTTGTTTAATGCTCGCCGCTCCAAGGGAAAGAGAAGATTAAAAAAAGAGTGGGAGGGAGGGAGAGAGAGAGAGAGAGAGAGAGAAGAAACCCGAAAAGGTTGGCTGATGTGTGACAAGGGACACAACAGTGATCCGACTATTCTCGTCACTCCTGAATGATACTCGTGTGCGTGCGTACGAGATGAAGACGTGCCGATTAGAAGCCTCTTAATAAATTTAACCGCTGTATATATTTACGCTCCTCTCGTCCCTCGGATTCAGATACGCTTCTGGACCCACGAATGTATCCGAAGTCAGTAAAATGGGAGAGGAACGATTACGAGAATTTTGAGAAAATTCGAGACCTTTCCTTCGTTTTGTTCGAACGTTTGCAAAGCCCGTTGGGTTTTTGTGTTTTCGCGTGGTGAGCGCGAGATGGCTCTTTTAATGATTTTCCACGACTATAGTCAGCCCCAGAAACGAGCTCCCGGTGCGAATGAATTTGCGACGCTGTAAGACACGAAATTGCGGGAATTCGCGGAACGAAGAGCGGGAACGTTGAAAATTAGTTGGAGAAAAAAAAGAGCGACAAAAGAGATATCGTTCGATGCCAAGATCGCGCGAGGGCGCTCTCCTCGCGGTGGCGATGGAATTATGCTATGAAACAAAACAGTGGAATTGGCCGAGTTGAAACGACTTTCTAAAATCCTCGTTTCTGCCTCTGTCTCTTTCTCTCTCTCTCTCTCTCTCTCTCTCGCTCGCCTTTTCGCGGGTCTCTGTATTCGGGCTTTCAAACCAAGAAGATTCCCCACGAGCTATTTTCATCCCGAATCTTTCTCTCTCCAGGTCGTTGCAGTTAACAATGCACCGGGGATTTTCATTCGACGTCGTCTGCCTCCCAAATGTCGAAAATAGAGCGAGTCATGAATTTATTCGGTTACGTTTGCGCAGGCTCGGAGATGCGTAGCCCCGGGACTTTCGCGAATTGCAAAAACACGAGAAAATCCACGAATCGATGTTAACGCCCTTGTAAAATCGTCGCGCGCTCAGTGCCAAAAGAATTCTCCAAAGTATTCCTTGTCGCTTGTCGTTGCGAGAGAAGTGGAGGAAGAAACGAACTCGGGAGAAGAAGAGGAACAAGTGGAAGATGAAAGAAAGATTGGCAAGCGCGAGTCACACTCGGCCCATGTGGTCCCGATGACTCGTCTTGCTGCCTCGCTCCAACCAACTTGAAACAACGCATTCACATACCCACACAAATGTATATTCGTCTATAGCTTTGCCGAGATAGAAAGGAATTAAGATAAGCCAAAACCCGTTGTCGGAATGCGAATCGATAGATTATGTGGGCGCTACGGGATAATGCGACTTTTACTCTATTGGAAGGGCGAAGGGGTGGGGAGCGTGGACCAATAGAGAAGAAATAAAAATTGAGAGAGGAATAAAATAAATCGTTGTTTGGGATGGAACGAGAAAAAAAAGTGGATTTTATTCGCCTACTCTCGTTGCCTCGTGCATTCGTCGGAAACGGGCGCAATAGAATTGTTTACCAGTAAAGTAAAAAAAGGTGGAGTAGTTTTATAGCGTAAGCTCGACGACCAAAAAAGTATCTGGAAGGGTCGATTTTTAGGTTTTTTTTCGGGTGGGAATTGACCTAGAGTGAATAGGAAGTCTATTCGAGTTTGATGTTTTTTTTTTATTGTAAAATATGTATTGAGGACAACCTGATCTGGAATTAAAAATATTGAAGTTTACTTTTAGTATGTTTCGTGTGAGCCGATAGTTTGCGGAAATGGAATGATGCATTTTTTGTTCGATAATTCGATGGACATATCGAAAGTCATACAATGGAAAACTGAAAATGTGCTCCGTCTGAATGTGACCTGAATCGAAAGGTATATTCAAATCGTTTTTTGAATATCCCTTTCGTAAAATATACAGACAAATGCAATAGGGAAAATTCATATTCAAGAATTCATTCTCGAAATTTGCATCGTTGAAATGCAACGAAATGTATTTTTTTATTTATCACGTTCATTATTGTCCAAAATGTTATATATACAGATTCAGAATGGCAATTAATAATAAGATTCGCAATTGATAATAATTCTAAAGAATTGTTCGAATGATATTCGTGGTTCTGATCGGTCAGATGAAATTTGTAAAAAGAAAAAAAACATTACTTTCGTTGGTTTCTAGCGATGGAAGCTTCAACGCCATGAGAAATGCCCTTTCGTTTCCCCATTCGACGTGATCGGGTCTTTCATTCGTGGAGACGTATCCCGCCGCGAACATTATTCACACCATATCCAGCTCGTTCTCCGTTTCGCTGACGATGAAAAAAAAAAAGAGAAGAAAAAAAACAGTTCTGTAGGTTTCAGAAAGCGAGTCCGGCACGTCGTGAGACAGAAAAGGCGCACTCTCGACACCTCCAGTACTTCTTGGCCTCCATCTCGGTATCCGCTCTCTCCTCTTTCAGTCTTCACTTCTCCAGCGCGTGTAGTAGCCCTTAGGTAGTGCGCGACGAGTGCGCCGGGCGCCCACAGGGATCGAGGGAGCTGCCTAATTTATCGCCGGCACGCACGAGCCTATTAATAAACTTCGAGATTCCCACGAGCGCTGGGCCCGAAAGATTCTGCGAGAGATGTTGCGAATAACGGAGATGAAAAAAGGAGCGGGACGAAGGAGAGCGAGGAGGAAAAACATGGAAGGTTTTTGCTTCGTCTGGGTTCTTTTCTTTCCCGTGGGTACTGTCGAAAGATCGTCGACCTCCAACGCGAAAAAGTCCCAGTGGAATAATCTCTCAAGCATCCCGACACATAACCTCGAGATGTTCTTTCCTCCTTTCTTCGTTCAATTATTTTTTTTTTCAGCGGCGCTTGTCGTATTGTTTTCGCGCGATGACCGTTTTCATATCGGGCTATGATGGAGGGTGGATTATGGGAGGACTTTCCGCATCGACAGTTTCGAATGCGTCATTCATTTTGTCCAGTATGCAAGAAGAGTAACCAGTGAAAATGTAGAGGCAGATATGTGGAAGCGGTAGCTTTGACCCGACGTCGGCCGGCACTGCCATAATTCACGATCCCCGTGGCGCGAATCTCTGTCGCCAAAAGAGAACCCGCAACGTGAGCACGGACACACATTCGCACGTGGAGTGAAAGGAAACGAGAGAAGCGAGGCCAGTCAAGGAATAAGGCCCAGGCTCTTCTCCGGTATCCAAGTGCATCCATGGAACTGTTAACATCTCTCGCCCCGTCTTCTTACTTCTCCCACCCCCTTACTCTTTATCTCCGTCTATCTCGCATACTTCTAACGCGAGAAAAGTGCCGAAGCAACGCATTGAGTGACTCCCGCGGCGGTTTGAAAGTCCCGCGTGTTTTATATTCCCGCGTTCAAGTTCACGACAGTGAGTCGCGAGAATATCGCTCGGGAGAACTCTTCCCGTCTTGTTAAAAATATCCATGGCTCATCTTCGCGCGTATACGGGAGCCTTTATCCTTTAGCTTTTTCCGCCGCTCGTGAGCGCACCCTGCTGGCAAGCACATCCAACCTCCGCAAAACGGGAAGAAAGACGAGGACATCGAGAGGAGGACAGCGGAAACCAGCACTCGGACTACAAAAGTGTCTTTTGCCTCCCTTTTCCCCCCTGGTGCTGCAGCTTCCTCTTGGTAGTTGGGTGGTACGTGAACCTCCGAAGCATCAAAGAACCGGGAGTCATACGTGGTATCCCGTATAGAAAAGAGGATCAGAAGAATCTTGAGACCGAGGATTACAGTGACCAAAGCACTCACAGGCTTTCAATGATCAAAGCGCGTTTGTTCCCTTGATTAATTGATTATTCGGGTAAGATGAGTTTATTGCGATACTTGTTCGCTTTGCTGGAAACGTTGACTCGTGCAGTCACCTTCTTTCGAATTCATCATCCAGATGGGAGCTTTCCAGCCTTTCCGTCGTACAATGACGCGCTCTCGTGGCATTTTGAGAATTCATGATGTAGTTCCTGTGTAACAGCTGCGACACAGAATCATTAGAGTTGGCGGAGGTCATCGCAGCTCCAATTACATTCCCACATGTTGATTCCACTATCAATTATATCGTTCCCGTCAAGCAGTTTCGGCACGGATAGTCATTGACTCGGAGACCTGTCATCTCAGGTCCAATGTCATCTCCACATTTAACTAGCTGTGATTAAGCCGAAGTCTACCAGTGTCATCGTCATTGGACAACTGACAACTCAAGTACAAAGAGGTTCCACCGTATAATTTCGATAACCAACGATCTAGTTCCATTCCAGCAACTTCGGACACAATTGAAAATGAAAGTTGGACCTTGGGCAAACCTCCCGTAACGCGGGTAATAAACGCAATCCCTAGTGCATGCTCAAGTCCCTAGATCCTCCTCGTCATTTCTCAAGCTGTGCAACTACTTGGCGAGAGGATCGCGGGAAGCCTTGCGGGCAACGGAGATTGCATAAACCTGAGCGTCGCAGCGGATCCTCTTCGGATGTTCAAAAGAAGGATATGGATATCTGTATACACGAAGCACGAAGGAAAGCGTTGTGTACAGCAAGAAGGTTGCAACGAAAAAGCGGCTGGAGAGCAGAAAGAAGGAGTTTGTGCACGCCATTTCTGCGAGAGTGTACAGAGAGCCCTTCCGCACGCCCTTCGTCCCTTCCTCCCCGATGCTTCTCTCTTCCTATTCTCATTTCTCTTCCTCTTACTCTTCGCTCCTACGTATGTATATACACACAGGGTCGCGTATCCCATAGATGAGATAGAAGTTGGGCCTCGCGGCGGTGAAATAACGACACGACTAGAGTGCGCTTTCCCCAGGAAGAGAGGAAGAGCGAGACAGAGCCCGGAGTGAAGGGCGCGAAGCACCTTACTTGGTTGGATCTCGCTTTTGCACTGCCTGAGAGCCCCCTCTGGACCTCCCTTCTATGTACTCTTCTTCCTCTCGTCCCTCATCCCTACATACACCCCTGGTCCACCTTAGAATGCACACACCCGATATATCTATAGAATCGCGTTAAGATATAAATATATAGAAAATGAGAGAGCGCTGACTGGCATGAGGGCTGGCTATGCAAGCAGTCTCGATGCATTCACCGCACACAGTTTCGCCGAGGAGATAGAACGAGACTAGAAGAGAGCTTGTATTATATAGAATAAAAATATAGAGCGCCGTAGCCTTCGGCTGGCCGTCTCTCCCTTCGCAGGATCAACGATGGCGAAAGAGAGAGAGAGAGAGGGGGGAGAAAGAAAAAGAGATAGAGGGGAGAAGAGAGCCTCGAGAAACCAAAGCGTATCCTCGCTGTAAATAGGATCCTCTCGCGAGAACCATCGTAACCACATCGAAAACAAGACGAAGCAAGACCCTAGTGAGAACGAGTGGGAACGAGACAAAGGAAGGTAGACAGAAACGGACATGGTGGTAACGAAGAGCAACGTCACAACCCTCACTCGTAAGCCCGAACTTTCCCTCTGGGCTGTAGAAAATTACCTGGTCTTCTGTTAGGATACATACCGGATAGTCTTTTTACCGTGATACACGCTCCGTCCCCGTGAATGAAACTGCGAACGAGATTCTTCCATTATTACAGCCGTTGGATGATGGGTGTTCTATTGCTTTGAGATTGGATTCTCAATGGGCCTAACGACCCTGTTTTGCTGACAAGCTTGATTAATTCCAATGTTACCACGGTCCGAGGTCTTGTTCTTTCGGTCAACGGATATCAAAGCTTAGGCTTGATCGTGACACACGCGCGGCTTTTGGACATCGGCACAGGTCGAGTCTCTCGTTATCACGGTAAACCCTGGTCACGGACTCGTTTCCGGAAGTCTCCATTCACACTTACTCGGTCTCCTCGGCGTATTCGTGGCTATTCAACGATCGTCGACCCTTCGTCTCCAATACACAATTGGACCGGTGGATTCGCAACGATGAGGACGAAACCCGAGGACGCACCTTTCAGGTTGCTCTTTCTTCTCGCTTTCGACAGGGAGGAAGAGAAACGAAGGAGAACGTTGAATGCGACGAGGAAGAACGATCTATTGCCAATATTCCCCAATCGGGTGAATATATGTAGAGAAAACCTTTCGAAGACTTCGAGGACCAGTCTTGTGTTTGGATTTACCGATAGCAAACGATACCTCGATACAACGGGTTCAAAATGACTAGGTGGGTAGCGAAGATCGTCATTGCCATCCGTGGAGTGCTTTCCACGAACGTACGAATGTGAAAAGAGGTGTCGGTAATCGAAACGACGTTATCGAATGGCCACCCTGCGAGGACGATAATGGGCTTCGATTTACCAGCGTGATATATCCTCCCATCCGAAGACCATCGGAACTGCCTTCTTCCTTTGGTCTCCCTTTTCATTCCTTTATTCACATCACTCGACACTGCCATTCCTATGCCGCTGTCCGTAATCGGAACCAAATCGATTCTCACCTCGGGTACTTTATTACGCTGCGTTTTCAAACTTCTCCATATATATCTCGCTCTCTTTCTCTCTATTTTATCCGTCCCAGCAGGAAAACGGTACTCCAATATTTCATCTCGACAGTCTTTCGCGATATTGCCAGACGTATCCATAGATCGAAATCGACACTCGGCCAATGGAAGAAGAATAGTAGCGAAGATATCGCGGTTCGTTAAAATTTGAATAGGAATAACCGCGTCAATCAAGGCTGCCAGTCCGAGTCTGATGACGGTGTACACCCGTCGATTGATCTACACCATCAAGATTCCTATCTTGGGACCTTGATCAACAGCGACGAAGTTGCGCCTTGCCGTCATTTCCGTATTCACTCTCGATACTCGACCCCGCTGGCAGGTGCGATAGGCGAACTTTTCACAGCCCTGGGCGATCCAGCCTGGAGTACACTTGGACACGTCCGCGTGGTTATCGCGTATACACCCGTGTTACGAGTGGTGCGTCGTTCAATCATCGCAACGGCGTTGTCGTGCGTTGTGCAATGAACGCCTACGCGACGTCTATCCCGGAACCCTAGGGGCGGAGTTTCAAGTCACCCGTTCAACAAACAAAACATCACAGTAACGCTTGAATAACATGCAAAATTATAGGATTACGTGGTGCAAAGTTATAAACCGTCGTAAAGACATACGAAAATGATTTCCCATAGGCAGCGTTCGAGTAGGAAGGGAGAGGTACGTAGTCGAAGAGACTGACTGGAAAGCAGTGGTGGGAGACGGTTCGGGTACATGCCAGTCGTCTTAATCTCCCTGCATTAAGTTATCAGTGGAAATACTCATTTTTGCGAGGAATTTATCGCTCAATCGCGGGTTGTTTAGCGCCCGAGGTATGCACCTTATACGTCCGACGGTGCATACGTGCGGCGCCAGATAAGGCACGCGCGGCACGTGTAGCGCACACGCTCCGTACCCCGTTTTAACCACTATAAAAATAATATTAAAAAAAAAGAAAAAAAAAAACAACCGCCCACCCAGATTATCCCCGTGAATTGCACCGTGATCGTGCAACTGTAATTAAAGCGAAGCCAAGAACGAGACGAAAAACAAGCAAACAATTCACCACGGGCGACACGTGGAACTCGTTATCCAAACGCGATTATGATAAATCATTTTGTTTATCCGTGGTACACGGTTTTCCGGATATTTCGATTCGTTCGCGATATATCGCAGAAGGGGTTGTAAAAGTGTTGCGTGTGTACGAAGGAACGTCTTGGCCTGGTTCAACATCGGTGATGATGGAAGGATGAAAGTATCTCGGCGCTTTTATTGCATCGTCATTATCTCGCGTTGTAATCAGTGAGAGAGAAGATGCCCCATCGGATGTAACGGATCGCCGGACACGTATCGGCAAGATTGCGGGGAGATAGGGGCGGGGGTAAGGGGTGCGGACGAACCAGGACGAGAAAGAAATTAAGAAGGATGCTGGCCGGACTTGGCGCAGCATGCGCACACGGCAAATGCACGTAGTCCGGTTGGAAAGTCAGCGAGATATGATTTACGTCGGTCGATGGTGTATAGGAGCGGGAGCCGTGGGTACTTCCACGGTACTGTGCGTGTGGGTGAGTCCATTTGGCTGGATTCACTCGTGCTGCATGTGCAACATGTGCAATGTTTGTCCGAACAACTGTAACGCCACCAACAAATGTTTAGTCTATGACGATAATGCTGTTGTTGATGATGATGATGATGATGATGATGATGATGATGATGATGACAATGGCGAAGTAAACGGTGACGATAACGACGACCATGTGAGCGATAATGATGATGGAAGCGATGACATCTCTCGGGAATACGTTCAGTCAATAAATGCAATTTTCGTTCCGCGTAGAAAAATACGAGGACCAAAGGTTGATGGGCGAGCGGAGAAAAAAAAAGTTTTATTGAGATACAGCGTGAAGGACGATGAAGAAGAACAAAGTGGGAAAGGGGAACGGGAGAACGACTGCGTCAGATAGGGCTGATTCATTCCAGATGTCCCGCACGAGACGAAACTTATGAGAGTCGTTGGGCCGATACGTGCAGAAGGAAGGTCGGTGCGAGCGAGCAGGCTAGCCTTTCTTTTTTTTTATCGGTTTTCATCCGCTGATGTGCGTGTGATACCCATCGTTCACAGCACTGGACGATTCTCCATCTAGAAGAGGAATACTGAGATTTCTAGCCGCACCCACGCGGCCTCTCTTCCCACTCCAGCTCGGTCGGTTTCGGTCACGGGGAAAGGATCGAAGCGGTGGCCACCAGGAGAATTTAGATAGGGACAAGAGAGCGAAGAGCGATTTCGTTGGCTTGTTGATCCTTCGCCAGGACGAAGAAGGCGAAAACGACTATGGGCGACTGGTCCATGGGCGAGGCATCATACAAAACACGCCGAGAGACATCCGAAACGACTTCGCGTTATAAGAAATTCCAATGTGGGGGATTTACGCGCACGCCTACGAGAGGACCTCATCCTCATCCGCGGGTACTTAAATATATACAAGCGGGACGACGATGAGCCTCGTTCCGTTCTGCGTATCTATCACACCCACGATATACCAAATGCCTATTCCAAATGCCGTGTGTATACGCGCGGCGAACCGGCCGCGGAAGTCGTTTCTCTCGCTGATGATCACACACGCTGCGACACAGCCGTATCAACAGTATTCGGAGGATGAGCGAGTCCGTGTGCGTATGTACGTGCGTGTTTTATCTGAAAAACGTGTTGCCACGAAAATGGCCTTTCTTATGGTGATTGAATCAAGCCCCAAACACGCGCCCTTGGAGCCATATTTTGTAGCCGATTCTACGACCTGACGTCCGAGTAAAAGCAAATTAAAGTCTTTCGATAAAAGGCCATAAAAGCTGATTGGTACGACACCCATTGTGAGGCAAAGACGCCTTTGGGTTTCGGCTAGGTGTCACGAGAAACTCTGGAATGACAGCGGATAATCAGCTTTTATTCAATTCTCGACGCTGGCGACCAAGTAAAAGCAAATTAAAGTCTTTCGATAAAGTACCATCAGATTTGATTGGTAAGACGCCCACGATGGGTCAATGAAGCCTCCAGATTTCGACTAGGTGGTACAAAAATTTTCGAATAGCTGATTTTCAGCTGATGCCTGATTGTCCCGAGTGAATATCTGAGCAAAATTTCATCAGATTGGATCGGCCCTATAGCGAGGCAACAAAACCCCTCGGTTTGCATTGGATTTTTCCCAAGGAACAGTAAACCGCATCTCATAAGCTAATGGCCGATTCTCGAAATTGATATCGAGATCGAAGCAAATTAAAGTCTTTGGATAAAACGATATCAGATGTGAACGGTAGAGAGCCCATAGTATAAAATCTCTAAGTTCCCATCAGGCATAAAGTCCCCCCAAACCACAGCAGATGTCTATATCACGAAGTCGGGACCTACAATAGGTCAGATTTCGTTGGCCACTTCCACATTCGTTGGAATATTCCTTATTCTTGCACATCCAGCAAACTTGATCGATATTAGGTTCAACCACATTCAACCAACCTCTTCACTATTTCCCTCTCACTCCTCCATAAGAGCCATTGAGTGTTTCGCCGCCTGCAGATCGTAAAACCGCGAGTGTGATCGCGTGCAAACGCCGTATCGTTTTGCTCTATCGCACTCTCTCACCCTCTCACTCTCTCTCTCTCTCTTTCCCTCTTCCTCTTCCTATTCGGTGCGACTCGCCTCTTTGACTCCCGTGGCTCTCGATATCGAGCTCCCATAGCTCGGTTCGACGATTCGCTAATTTATATGCGCGCATAGTTGCGTTAAACCTGGCTCAATGGGTACGACACGTCGCAATAGGCGATTCCGCGACTCGATAATCGATAATAATGTCTATGATCGTTGTTTATCGTTCACGCGAAACGGAAAAATCGGCAATCGAGGAAGCGAACGGTACTGCCGATACTTATATCGACAGCTTGGCCGAAAAAGACTGATACGTATGAGATTAGATTAGATTCGTTTGATGCGTCCTTATCGATTCTCAAAGCGGATCGAAGAACAACGATAACAATAAGTGAAACCATGAAAGACTAGAAAGACAAAAATGATTGTTTACAAATGTAACTAAATGATGCAAAACAGATTTAGAAAAAAAGCTTTAATTGTGTCGTAAAAAATGCGACTAAACAAAATAAAGAAAACGACTAACATTTGTAACCAAAACTAGGATTGAACGAAATCTCTGTCTTTTTCACTGAGACTTTTTATGAATGATTCCTGATTCGTTTTTTGAATAGGTGAAGAAAATATTCGCTTATGTAACAAGTACAGATTAAGGAGTGGAAGGATGGAGACAGGATAAGAGAATTGCATGATCTAGTAGCTGGCGCAGGTACCTCAACGAGCGGGAAAGGGCCGTGACCGCGCGCTATGGGTTCTTGATTACGTACCATTCTCGAAGTTTCCAGGAGCCGAGGTGTGAACTTGGCGGACATTGCCGGATATCTGTACGTGTATTAAGGGGCGCACCGATGTGTACACGCTGCAGCAATATACATCGCGTACATGATCTTGGAGAGAAGCTTGCTGCGTATTTTCAATCGGCTTTGAAACCCCCACAACGTCGTCTAGTCTGAACGAGATTGCTCCTAACCACTTCGGTCTATCTCGTTCTCTCTCTCTCTCCCTCTTGAAAACGACGGACCCTCTGACGAGACTGCTCTACCTCTGAGTTAACGGATATACATCGGCTCTAACAAGTTGAGCCAAACTAACGAGGAATTGCGGGAGGATTTTATCGAGCTTCCCTCACAAAGTAGGATCCAATGCCAACCGATCGGTAACAATTACGCGGCGGAAAAACTAGAAGAGAGTCATTCGGGTCCGTTGGTGATTCATCGATCGTACGAATTCTCGTGGTGTACCTATAATTGTTTCAGATCGGTGCTCCTTCAAGGATAAAGGAACTTTACTGAAGAATTATACCAACGCGGGCTAAATTCTCGAGCAAAAAATTTCGTCAGGATCTAATCGGATTCGTTTACTTGATCTTACTTTTTCATGAGGTTCCAATGGACGGTCTCATTGGGTGAGCTGAAACGTTATACTGGTACATAGGACTCTAATTGGAATTCTCCATTGGAATCGAATGTACGAACCCAATGTGAAGCCTCATTATCGAACAGAATCCGAATGAGTTCTTGATTGTTCCCATCGTTGCGTGCGTTGTTTCTTTTCAGACGAAACATGTGTATATTTCTTTGAAAAAAGATACACGCAATTTAGTACATTTTTATATTAAAAATTGATGATTATCACATAACAGAAAATTCACCGTAACCACGTGAGGACATTTTTCTAAGAGTCCAACTAATTCTGTTTGGAAATTGGAAATTACATATTTAGCATCGGCGTTAATTCTCAAATCATAGAACAGTTCTGAATCCACGTGGATTTCAGTGTGAACTTTTTGCATAAAACGACCCTATCAAATATGTATGGGGATATGATATGATACAATCTGAGGAAATTCTAACTTTTTTCGATGCTTTTGAAAATCGGCACCCAGGGACTCGCAGACCCAAACTCGATTTTTCATGAACCCCACCGCTGTTGGAAAAAGACGACCTCCAAAGTTTGTAGGCAATAACTTCAACATCCCCCAATGGAGTTTCTTTAGCTCTACCTACTCCGCTGCATATCCTTGGGTACGTTGAAAAGAACACCGTTCAGAGTTTCCAGAGTCCAGATGGTGAAGATCCGTCGATTCGAGTCGAAACGCCTCCTCGTCCCCATCAGCTGAAAATCCAACGCGTTATCAATCTCCTTCAGCAGGCACGCAGATAATTAAGGCTTTCTTTGAGGCGCGTTTCATTACGTTCCAAAGTATACGTATACGGAGTCCACAGCGTAGGGTTTCGTCGGGAGGAGGACGTCCTTCTGCCCGTTTTATGTACGGATCGCATGTCCGGCCTGCTTATCTTACGCGCGATCCTGCACGATTTTTTTCCCTCGTTGGCCGCCCCCTCGCGATCTCCGGACTCTTCGGGCACGCACACCCGGACACTCGGGAAAGAGTGAGAGCCGGTATTAAGATGAAGCCCGGAACAATCCCGTCTTACGCGTTGGAGGGGCCCCATCAATGCCGTCCTCATCAGCTCCCAAACAACTTTCATAATTACTCTCGCAGTAATTTATTAAATAATAACAACTTTCAAAGTCGGAATACCGAAATATCGAATAAGGATACACCGTTTCTTGCGAATTTATATTCTCCGTACGAGCGAGAGATGCATCATCTTTCGCCTAAGAAATTCCCGAGATGTAATTACGAATGCGGGCATTTTTACACTCGGTTCTCCAGGGAGAGCCATCTCCGGAGCTTCATACACGTTTGCCTTTCCTCTCTCTCTCTCCCTCTCGTTTCCTATACACTTTTTTCCACTCCTCTCCTCCTCACTTCTCGTTCTCATTCCCTCCCCCCTCTCTCTTTTTTATTCTTTCATTTTTAATTCTTTCTTCTCTTCCCTCCTCACTTTCAGCACCGCCCTTGCGAGAGAAGAGAAACGCGAGAAAGCGTTTTGCTGGAAGGCCCGAGATAAAGGATCTTTATTTCCATTTCTTAGACGTTACTGCTGCCTCCTTTTCCATGAACGAGCGCCGGTAGTCGTTATATATATTTATATGTGGGTGTAGTAAAAAGAAGCGGTGGCAAAAGCTCTTCGCGGCGTTATGGGCCGGATAAAGATTTCCTTTGATACGAAGCCCTCCCTCTCCTTCTCACTCCCTCATTCTCTCTCTCTCTCTCTCTCTCTCTATCTATCTCGCATTCGAGCGTTTCGGTACGTTCTTAATTACCAGGCTGATTTGCGTCGTGGCTCCTTCTCGCCGACCTCAATGTTCTAAAAAATATATATATATATATACCGGTAATCATCACGATTCATAACTAAGAGCCCACATTTTTTCTGTTCCAGGTATGTCTGAATCTATTTTACCAGGAGGAGGAAGTTCCCGCATTTCAAAAATAGTAGGTGTTAAAATTGAAAAACTTTATCTTGAAATGAGTATGTTTTTACCGTCGGAAACCCGATTTTCGTTGGATTTTCTTTCACCAGATAAGGGTGGGTTTCGAAAAGTTTCAAGTTTCAAAAGATTTAACTTTCACCCCTTGACAGGGGTGCCGGAAGTAGAAAATCCTTGTCAATTATTTGTATAAACTTAGCGCAGATAAAAAAAATTGAATTTCTTTGCATTTCGAAATATAAATGTTTTTCTTTTCCAACCGCCTAAAAATTCTAAATATGCACGGAGAAAATGATAAAAAAAAAGAACGGTTTAAATTTAATTATGCTAATTAATGGCCCATTCTCGAGAATGGGGACGATATTATCACCGTTGGAGCACGTAGATGTTCTTCACTATTTGTTTCCATATTGTTTATTATTTTGTGGTATTTTTAACCTCGACCCGCTGTATCTAAAACTTGAGGCCGTCAGTCGTCGGATCGTGGACATTTATCTGAAGATTCCAAAAACACGTTTTCCGCGTGAGGTATGACGCCACTGAGTCGAGAGTTCGTGGAAGTTCGAACGACCACGACGATTTGTCAGAGAACTCAAAATGTCCCGGGCCTCGTAGAGTAGTTTTGTGAGGTTTTTTTTCGTTGTTATAAAAGTGCGATAAAAGCTAGCGCGTTAGCATTGATTTGAATGCTGTTTTGAAACGAGGGACGATTTGACTGTTGACGTTCCGAAGATTTAAATCGTCACTGAAATCACGAAAAAGAGAACGTTTTGCAATCAAAGAACCACTTCTATGAGGAAACAGAAATGAGGTCTTCGATGAATAATGAGCGCTGTCTAGAACTACACAAACACACAAATATATAAATATATATACAGAAAAAGAGAGAAAGAGCGATACGATATTTCGTTATATCCAAGTCATGTTGACGACCAGCACACCAAGCTGTTTTGCGGACGATCTTTAAAATTTAAATTCAGGACATTGCCGAATTTCAAGACACAACGATTTTTGAGAAAGCGTTCATTTTAATTGTATAGATACATTTTTTATTACATTATTTTATTGATTATTTTTCTTTATAGATACATAAACACGTATTCTTTTTTTATTTCCTTAATTCCTCAACGTATAATATTGCGGATTTACTGTGTATCGCCTCATCTAGTTGGTCCATTACTATGCCAATCGAATTTGCCCGAAAGAATTTCTTAATTTATTTGTTTTCTCATCACTGTCTATCCTCGCTTGTTTGCACTTCCTCGATCCAACCTCTAACGCTCCGTCGCATTCACAACCGTCTTAATACTGAACCGCAATTTGCCAGGCGTCACGAAAATCTTTTTCTCAGCTAAAGAGAAAATTTAAAAAATGATTAAAAGCAATGAAATTCTAGTGCCATTATTTTTTTTAATGGACTTCTTAACTGGTTGCACCGCTGAGCTATCAACGCTCCCATTATCAACCACGCGCAACGCTCCGTAACTCGATCTGTCGCCAGAACCGTTCCACCGTTATTTTGTTCTAGACATACATTTAAGTATGATTTTTTTCGACATTGGAGTTCGCACAGTGTCCGCTGTGGGAACAATGATGAGGAACATCTTCCAGGTCGAATGTCTTCGAAGTCGTTTTTTCCTGCAATGTCAGATGAGAATGAAGAGCTGGCTCGAAACGCTGCCAAGAGTGATTCACGATACATGGAGCGATTAAATAAAGTCTATATACATAGATCCACGTAGGGAAAGAAACTCGTAGCATTAGTCGGATCAGATATCGATTCAAATGAGCTCATTATATTTCGGTCGAGAGCATCTCCCAGGCGCGTGCGCGTGACTCTCCTCAATGATTAATGCCAGTTGAATGTTCGAATGATTACCCGCGCATGAGCATTTCGAAATCACATCCTCCGCTTATTGTCTCTCTGAGAACGAGAAGGAAAAAGCGTGCCGAGTAAGAACGAACCGGTCAGTCGTGTCGAGGTTGAAAACACAGAGGAAAACATTGCCATTTTTGACATAAACAATTACCGTTATTCGAGAACGGTTCGTTTATAAAAAACATTAGAAAATCAGTTGTACCAAACCATCCTTCGTAAATAAAAAAAGTAAGAATAGTAAATTCGAAATAATGTAAAAAGAATTACAAAATGTATGCTCAGTGAGAGCGTTCGAGACAAAGGTTTGCAGAAACTGGAGAACTGTTTCTTTTTCACGAATAGAAAGATATCAAATTTCACGAACTTATTTCGTGAAGAAAGAAAATTCAAAATTTAAGGAAATGATTTGAAACCGTGAAAAAAATGAGAAAATTGACACTCGGTGAGTATATTCGACTTGGATAATCATGTTCACTGGAGAACTGTTATCCTTTGGGAGAAAAATAAGAAAATTAATTTCGACAGAGTTCCTGCTTTTGGAAAAAAAATCGTCACTTTAAGTATCGACGAAAAAATATTTTCTATATTATCATTCAATAAAATGCAAACTTTGGAGTAATTAAATTCGGATCCTTAATTGTTCATTACGTTGCTGAAATAATTGTGAAAACTCGTTAAAGTTTTCACACCAAGTACCATGTCCGACTAACCGGAGATAGGTTGAACAAAGAGGCGAAGAATTTTCGAGAAATAAATATTACGGATGTGAAAGATGAATTGATCGTGAAACGCGAGGATTTTCACGCGCTTCCCGTTTATCCCCGTCGTCTTCCTCTCAACCTCCTCCTTCTCCTCCTCCTCTTTCACTCCTTCTCACTCGCGTTTCTTTTTTTTGTTTTCTTTTATATACACGCTGAATCGGTAAGATTAACCGCGGGGGCAGGAATAAATCACACGGCTAACCGCGTTCGGAGTGCCGGCTGCCATCCCGGTTAAGTTCCGAGGGGGTAAAACTATGGAGACAAGGACGCGGAGGGTTTTGGAGATCGAGAGAAGCCGAATCGTTGCCGTTTTCGTATTGCTGGAGATTGAGAAAGGGAAAGGGAGAGGGAGGGAGGGAGAGCGAGAGAGAGAGAGCAAAGAAGCCGCGCGTGAGACCAAAGTGATAAATCCTGCCTACTTCGCAGCTGGCGTACGCTCGAATTAATAGAACCTCCTCATCCTCCTCTTCTCCCCCCCTCTCTCTCTCTCTCTCTTCCTCTTGATCTGTCTTTTCCTCGCCATGCACGAGATACTCGGTGATCTGGGGAAGAGAGAGAGAATCCCTCGCGAGAACGGAGATACTACCGGAGTGTCAGACACTTCTTCGATAGTGCGCGTCGCGCCACTCAGTACGTTGTTCCTATAAAAATAGCGAGAACAAGATGGAGCGGGGACAATAAAGAGTAGCTGACAGAGACTGAAAAATAATAAAAGAGTAAAATGGAGAGAAAGAGATAGAGATGAAAAAAGTGATCCCCCCCCCCCCCCCCCCCCCCCCCCCCCCCCCCAGCCCCCCCCCCCCCCCCCCCCCCCCCCCCCCCCCCCCCCCCCCCCCCCCCCAGCCAAACTACCAAATAATTGAACAACGACCGTCGGTGGGTTTCCCCATGAGCAAAGTGGGATTCAACGTCAAACTATCGGTGAAAATTGAACGACGGCAGTGACGAAAGAACTTGAAGAAAGTAATTCGAGTCTATTAACAATCCTACGAATTCACCTGTACTCACCAATCCTTATTCTACGGCAAAGAACGAACACGAACGTAACGACTTTAATTAAATAACCTTTTTTTCAAAAGTCTAACGAATTATCGAAATCCTGATACTCTCCGCTCGGAGCTTATCTCTACATTAAATTTACGAAAAACTCCAATTCACTTTCTTGCTTGCCAAGCGAATCTAAGAGTCATCGTGTCTTTTACCATTAGCTGAAAAGCTCTTCACTAAAACTTGGTCCTGATGGACGCGAGTTTTCAGCAGTTTCCCTGTGCCCTCCTGTTCATCCACGAACTTCAAAGTGAGCCCCACCCCCCTCCCCATTCTCTCTTCCTCCCGGATCCTCGCCGCGATGACCACCGCGTTATAGTGGTCGCACTTTAAATTGGTAACAACGACGCGGAAAACCGCGATTTACCGATATAATCGAAGGGCGATAGGTTCGAGGCAGGTATAACGAGAGTGGGAGAGGGCGTGACAGGGCGGGAGAGAGGGAGAGAGGAGAGTGGAGAAAGAGACCGAGGGTACGTGGCAAGCCATAATTGGCCGAAACGAAGTTATCGCGAGTGCCACGGATTCCCCTTCACACATGTGTGCTGTTGCGCAAGAGGACTCTCGGACACGAGGCCCGAATTGCTGTCTGAATAGCAAAATAGCTACGTCAAATCTGTCCAACCTGATAGACACTGGACGTCATAAGAGAGGAGCGAGAGATGGACAGACAAAGAGAGTTGGATAGACAGATAGACAGGGAGAACGAGATAGAAGAGAAGGAGGAGGGATGTTGTTCCAATGAACAATTGGATATGTGCACACACACACACACATTCGTGCAATCGATTAACGATGCACGACGCGGAAAACGCCAGGAAGAGGTACGGACACTCGCGTGTGACACACGGATTTTACCTAATTTGCCAATTTCCTGCTTCATTAAATATACCCAACGCGTATATACGGGCGATATCGTTACAAATGGACGCGGGTGATACGCACACGGACGCACACACGCGAATCGATCGATCGGCGGAAAAACGCACAAGCGATTCAAGTGACCAACCCCACCCTCGACCCGAATAAACTCTCCTGGTAAAAACAATGGATATTTACATTTTTTTTGTACGCTATACCAGTTGATCCAAAAACACACGTAGTAAAGAAAAATTCACATGTAGTTTTTCATTTATTAGGGAAAAACTGAAATTTGTAATTTTTGTTTTTCGTTTTTGTTTTTACGGGTATTTTCGTAGAGAAGATATAACATTCGTTGAAACAAAAGTTTATAATCGTATAATTTTTTTCTTATCCCTCTTTAATTTTTTTACTGATCGTCAACTTCTCGAAGCATTTTTTTTTTAGCTGAATTTTACTTCTGAGACTGTTGATCGTACTTGAATTAAAAAAAAAAAAACATTTTATTGTACTTTAACGTTAATAGAAACAATCCCAGTGTCCCCATAATTAACATTAAGCAACGTCAATGTCTTGGTAATTGCCACTTCATAGATGACTGTGTCAAAAAATTGATCCCCAACGAAATCGATGAATCGTTGAAAAATAATTGCGCTATCCTCAGACGAGACAGATGTTCCCAAAAAATACCAAAAAGACACGGGATTCTAAATATTAAGTACAGAACAAGGAAAAGGGCGAAGGGACGAACCGATCAATCGGCAACGTCCACTAGGCTATGAAACGAAGGGGTCACGCGCACTACCCGATCTACCCGATCAACTTCCGTCTGGATAATTAAAAGCCTCGCGTGTACGCGCGCGTGATGGCGACTCTTGGGCACTTCCAGCTCGACGTTAAAAGTCCGGAAAATGCAACCAATTTTCGTCATATCGTAACTGTCAAGCGTAAAAAAAAAAGTGAAAAAACGTGAAGGGTCTGCGGGGTGGGAAAGAAGGGACGGTAAAAAGGGGTAGAAACACTCGCAATTAACGAGCGCAATTAACGAGGAGGGAGGAAGAAAGAGAGCGCGAAGATGCAGTGTCTCAGGTGGTTTTATCTGTTCCGGGGCAATGATAGAAGACGTCGCGACGCTTTTTCCATAGCCCACATTTTCCTACCGTCGCGACCCAACGGCTGGAGAATGCCTAAATTTGCGGGCTTTTCCTTTCCTCGGGTTCTTTCCTTATACTTTTACCGGGGGGTACATACGCACACCTGTAAACGTGTATTTATTGACGAAAAAAAGGTAAGCTCGAAAACAGCCGAGCTATCCAACCGAGTATACATCTTCCCGGCGTAAGATAAGACTCTTCGAGGATTGTTGGAAAATATATATTTATCTCGGACTGATAGTAGGGAAATCCTTACAAGCTGTGCTGAACACCCCTCTCCATACGACCACTTCTCTGTGGTATATCTGTATACAGGGTGTCCCTCTGAATATCTTCGCAAAGTTGAACTTTTTTGATAAAACACTTTTAGTAGTTTCAAGATTTTTTCTTCAATTTACGAGTAAAGGGCGTATGGAGGTTAAGTGTACTTTCATAATGGAGTCGTGTATGTGAATGGGCCAACGATAATGAAAGCTATAACACTCTAATCAAAAGTTTGAGTAATTTCAACGTTCCAAAACAAAAAAAATGCAAATATTTGTGTATTTGATTAAACATAATAGACACGAGAGCTCGTTTTGAAAATCGATAATACAATTCAATTATTCTCAAAGAAAATAAAAAGATTTTGTTTAATATCGAAGCAAATAATTCAAAAAATAAATGATTGTTTATTAGTGAAAAAAAAATTGAAGAAAAAACATTTAGTCGGCAATAATTACGATACCATTACCAAGTCAGAATCGATGACTTTTCAATTTGAATATCACAGCCAATTTTAGCCGCGGAAAATTATCCAACAAATGGATTTAGCCCGCAAGGCTAACAGTTATGAATCACCCTGTACGCACAAATGCAGTCGGGCTTGTGCAGCCTCGCTCCGTATTGGGTTTTCACGAAACATTGGAGTCGTGCCATACATCACGAGAAGATAAAACTTTTGCCACTCTCGCCTTTTTCTCTCCCTTTATAAAAGAAAAAGCAACGGAGGAGTGGGTAAGCTCGGGGGTTGGCGCGGGGAAAGAGAAATACGTTAACCCCCGCGACATTGGTGTATCTATATCCGCACTCCCAAAGTAGTTCTAAATAAGCGAAAAGTATAAGGAAGAGAAGGACGAAAACGATGTGGCGCACTTTGAGAAAGGACGCGAGGGGGGGGGGGGGGGATACGAGAGTACACGTGGTAGTAAGCTGTGGGAGAATAAATCCTGATTTCACGTGTACCCACGATTTATATACAATAAACGAAACAAAAGTTTCGCAGGCCAGAACGCTGTCCGAAGGCAAGCGAGTTTCGCTCGGGATTAGTCTTTGTGTAACTGTTAAGAAGAGATTCTTCTCTGCTTAACGTCGGGGACAACGCACGAGAATGCTCATGAGAATTCGAGTTTTCGCTGGACGCGTGAGGCTATGATTAATGAGGAAAGAGAGAGAGAGAAAGAAAGAGAGAGAGAGGAGGGGTCAGGAGAGCGATAGAGAGAGATAAAGAAGCCACGTAGAAGTGATTCGGACAAATCTTGAACAGGTGCCCAGAAATCAAATTCATTCGAAGACCGTACTCATACGTCATCTTTTAAAGTCGTATAAATACGTATATATATCAAGTATACCACTGGAACGTGGATACCACGAAATTCTCGATATTTGATTTGTTTTTATTGATAATAACATTTTAGTCATGAAATAATAGAATATTAATCCAATATCGGAACATTATACCGATATTGCGATATCGATTAAATAATGGAATACACCAATATTTAATTTATATCAATAATGATAAAGAATTTATTGGTAAAGCAGTGGAATATTAATAATTAATACGTTAATTAATGTCAACACGGAAAAATAAATTTTTCTTATATGCCAATTAATTCAAATATTTAAAATACTAAAGATTTTTAGATATGCATAAGTATTAATATATATGAATTTACACTATTTTTTGTCAATATAAATTAATTGCCAGCTTGCCATAACATTTTTTTTCGTATTTGTATTAATAGATATATCATTCGATATTTTTTTTTAACGTGAGTCATATTTCACATCAGTATTAGAGCGAATCGTTTCGATTAATGCATATTTCTTTTTTATTTCGAAATGTCAAATAATCTCAAGGTTATATCGATTTTTTAGAAAGAGGAGCTTCTATTTTCTAAGCCACATACTGTTAAAAATAACCAACCATGACCTTGATGGATTAAAAAGAAATACAATAGAATAGGAATTTATACGGGTCAGTTATCAACGAATATGTCTTTCAATAAAATCAATAAATCACCAAACAGGAACCCGTTTTTCCAGCATAGTATTTCCAAAGAGTTATTAATTTTATTAAATATCTCCAGAAGACATTTCCGATGCCATTTTTTTACGTAGTTTTTTCTTACAACATCGTTTACATTACGCGTAGTTTTCGAGTTTTTTTTTTTTTAATATTTTCACCTCGTCAACATACATTTATATCTGTACTGATAAACGTGCACGTACATATGCGTTTCTATTTACAAGTTCCCGTACGTGAGTACAATAAAAAAAGGGTAAAAAAGAAGTTCTCCTGACAGGTGAACGTCGCCCGACGTGACGTCCATTCATTCAGCAAATTTCTATGGCAATCATAACGAGAGCGTTGGAGCCTCGGGACAATCGTTCGTTTTCAGCGTCTCGACAGCTCGCGGAGCTTCCCGATCAGCGCGTGTTAAACCATACAAATTTCACGTGTCCATGCGAGCGCGCGTTTCTTTTTTTTTTGTTTGTTGCTTTTTCCTTTTTCTCTCTAAGGTAATGACAAACGACGTGCTCGCGGAGACGGACTTATCGCTAATAATTCGTCGAGATTCCCCTGCTGCAAGGCACTCTCTCTTTCTCTCTCTCTCGGCTCTGCCTCGCCCACGCGAATTCATAACTCACACGTGGCCACCATCGCGCCCCCGTACGTTAACCATTTTGACCACCGTGGAATCAACGATAAGAGGCGGAGATCACTCAAAGAGAGTCGAGTAATTGGCGTGGGTGGCTTTCGGAAAAAAATAAATACGTGTCGGTAGCCAAAAAACTTTCTGCCCCTAATCCCTTTCGAGGAGGATGTCCACCGCGCGCACCCACCGAGATTCACATTTATCAGAATCATTTTCATAGATCCACGATGAAAATTGATCGAGACCAAATCGTAAAAAAACGTTGGTTGTAAAAACGTACTGTTTTGATTGGACCAAAACTGTGACCGAGTAAAAACCGAAAAACGTTGAGAGTAGCCATAATAGCATGAAAATGTCGCTCTCATATATATATATATATATATATATATATATACATGTATATATGAGATCGAAAGCGAAAGGGGAGAAGCGTCGAAAGATTCGATGGTGCGAACAAGATCGTCAAAGAGCAAAGAAGCCGCACTATTACATGGATACATACACGTATCGCATATCTCGTCGTGTTCTCCTTCTTTCTCTCTGTTTCTCCCTTTTTATTTCCTTCTCTCATCGCAACGTCTGGTGGACGATTTAATTCTCTGAGCCTTCCGCAAACTGCATTCAGTCACGGTATAAAAAAAACGTGTAAAAACCACCACCGAGGATCGCCAGATCGAAAGAATGTCAGGGACATATATAATAGACTTATGAACAGAAGACTGCGTGAATTTTCTTGTATCCACGGAAGGGACAACACTTTGTTCGAATTCGTTTTGTCGGGCATATTTTTATTGCTAGAGTTCAGTTGATTAGGATCGAGTGAAGGATCGACGACGACGAATTCGGCCACGAAGTCTCGACTTTTCTGGCAAAGAATCGTGGCAGGACAATTGCCGAACGCGGAGCGTGGGCGCGTGTGTGTTTATGTACGTGTGGATTCGTTACGAGCGCAGCGTGGAGAACGACGCGCGTAGTTTCGTCGCAACGTAAACAGACACGTATATGTACGTGTGTCAACCGATACTCACATACATATAAGTAGTGTATTCTTTCCGGGAAAACTATCCGAGATATCAATATGAATCCAACACCATTATTTAAGTTAGGCAAAAACCTTTTCCAAACACGCCCATTGAATCTCTATAGCATATAAGAAGCTGACGCCACGACCTTTTGAAATTTCGTGATTTGTAAGACTCCGGAATAGTGGCCGGGGTAGTCGAACATATTCTTTCTGTTTGCAAAGAATTACAAGGGTCTATTTAATCGAAAATTTTCAGCTGATTACGAATATCAATGAATTTTTAGCGAAAGCACTGCACACATCATTAAAAATCGTGATTTTAGAAGTTTTTTACATTTTTTTCATGGAAATTTTGGGTTTTGGGAGAAATTAATGGTAGATTCGTGTTCAGGGGATCAAATTACATCGTAAAGGACCGATAAAAAAAATATTAAAAATCAAAAATTTTTTTCGATTTTTGGGCAACATACGTTTTTTCACTAAATCATTGATAACTTTTTTTCCTTTGGGATTTGGTACTCCAGCCTGTGCTCCATCTCTTCGTTATGATTTTCTCTTCAAAATGCTTTTTTAATGATTAAAATACGATGGTTTTTCGATTTTTGGCAGAATTTTAAAGTTTGGCCATCGATTTTTGCAAATTTTTCCATACATACCCCTTTGCGTTTTTTTTAGCGATTTTTCAA
>JAPYZI010001419.1:0-32509 GCA_030523105.1 Ophioninae sp. A BG-2022a
TAAAAAAAATATTAAAAATCAAAAATTTTTTTCGATTTTTGGGCAAAATACATTTTTTCACTAAATCGTCGATAACTTTTTTCCCTTTAGGATTTGGTAGTCCAGTTTGCGCTCGATCTCTTCGTTATGATTTTTTCTTTAAAATGCTTTTTTAATAATTGAAATCCGATGATTTTTCGATTTTTGCCAGAATTTCAAATTTGGACCATCGATTTTTGCAAATTTTTCCATACATACCCCTTTGCCTCTTTTTTTGCGATTTTGCAACTGGACTTTCCGAGGAAACTATACGAGATATGGATATGAATCCAACGCCATTATTTAAGTTAGGCAAAAACCTTTTCCAAACTCATCCAATGAATCCCCATAGCCCACGAGAAGCTCGCTCTGCGATCTTTTGAAATATCGTGATTTTTGAGATTTCGGAAAAGTGGCCTGGGAGGACGAAAACAATTTTTTTTCCATTTTTGAAGTATTAAAAGGGTGTATTTGATCGGAAATTTTCCGCTGATTACGAATATGCCCGACTTTTTACCGAAAGTACAAAAAGACTGGGAAAATGCAAAAAACCGAGAAAATGCAAAAAACTTTTCTAGAATATTTTTTTTCCATTTTTCCCTGCGGCAGCTTACGGTAGCTATCGTAGCTACGGAGGTTACGAATTCGCGCGGTAAAATCGGAGAATGCGTGCCGCTACGCCGCCAATGAGAAAATCGTTGAACAGAATTTTCTTGATGGTCGATAAGATTTTGAGCTCTGGTGGTACATTTATGTGAACATCTGTGCAATCCAATTTCTCCGCAATGTCTTCATAAAAATAGATGAAACAAAGCTCTAAATGAGTGCTTTTCACTGCTTCAGAGGCTTATGCTCGGGAAGTTTGTTAAAGTGGAATACGATGGATCGTAGCTCGCAATTTCTCCCATGGTAATTCGTTTTCTTATCGGTGGTCAAGTGTCCAATAAAAAAATGGAGCATCAGTCGGTGTAGAATACACGGATGCAGAGGACGCTTAAATGTTACGACGAAAATGTATAATCCTTGAGAAATCGCGATTTAAAAATGTCTACTATGTCTTCCACACTCGAGTGTCCATTTTTGCATGTCCTTAACGTCTGAAGAAGCAGTTTTCCCATAAACGACGGTGTTAAATTCATATGATTATAACTACTGAATTATTCAGTGAAAAATTGTAATATCATTCATGTATTAATATTCTATCAGGGACTATCGTACTACAGGTTTTCAAGAACATTTGGGATTGTTTTATGTTCATCCAATAAACATCACGATGTTTTTACGAAGCCCGAACGTTTTTTTGAACGTTTTATCTGCCGACTGATGGAGTATTCCAGCAAAATGAAGAAATTAAATGAAAGGCTGAACCGTAAAGTTAAAAAAATGAAGAGAACAAAAACCGAGTTAATGCAATGAAGGATGATACAACTGGAAAATGAGAGACACGTAAATTCCGTGTTTGGACCGACACGGAGAATTTTACAAGTACGCGTGCACCGCCGATCGCCTCTCGGGCTAAAATTCATGAACACGCGAGGCCCATTTGCGATAGAACATTATTGAACATTACGTTTATAGATTTGTTAAAGGAACAAGTGACCGCACGCTAGAGGTGGGCTTCGGTGCTCCCGCGTATAAAATCGACACGCGCCGTGTTATAGTTTTGCGGCAACCACTTCGTGACATGCAACACCAACTGTAAGTATCATACCTGTGTGATAGGTACGATATATGTGTTGTAAGTGTGTTATATCGTCAGCCATATATGGACATACATATATCGATCCTCAAGGCCGCTTGTAATACGTAAATGTCTCGTAAAGTAGTAACGATGGACCATTAAGGTGTCGCCTTTCTTTCCCCCCTCGCGTTACTCGTTGTTCTTTATTATTCATCCAACGAGCCGAGCACAGGTTCAATCATGAGATTCCAATCGGTACCTGCATTTTTTTTCAGCCGTGTCGTCAACGACTCGTGCGATTACGTTCGGATTCTGTTGCATATTTTCAACATTGATATCACAAAGCATACCTTGCGAGGTTCCAACGCGTACCTTTGATAATATTGGCCGAGTCCGACGTATTTTTAAATCGTGTTTTGATTCTCGAATCTTTAGATTGTCGTGTCGATTCTGAAGTTAATTCGTCCATCAGACGTCGAGTATCAAATATCCATGCTCTTTTGGAAATCTTTGTTTCTAAACCAAAAAGTATTTTCGTTGCTTCGAGTCTAGAACGATTTTTTTGTAGCACGTAATTTTTTTATAATTGTGTAATATAACGATAAATTTCACCCCCTTTTCTAACCTCTCAGTTTCATCAAAATCTGCAGCTGGAGTGTATTTTTCAAAAAACTGATTGGCATGTCAAAGACTTACGAATTATAACGAATTTATTATAAATTATTATAATTTCGAATATTTTTTAGGAATGCTGATCCTACATGGACGTAAAGGAATGAACAAAAATAATGATTCGTTATATCTGAATTAATATGTAAATAAAATATTCTAGGGTTTTTTCAATGATAGATTTCAATCGCAGTTATCGATATTTTGTTTCGTGTACTCCCTGTCATAATAATCGAGAGAATAGTACTTGGCAAGATTCTCCTATTTATAATAAACGTGCTCACGATCCGAGGTTGTGTAGATATCAGAAATATCGGGGTTTCACTTTATTCCCCAGTCCGTCTCGCGGCTCGTCGCACGTCCGGGAAACTTTCATTTTTTTTTCCAATATCGACGAGACGCGCTCATCCGACGTGCAAACATTATATCTCCGTTTCAATTTCGAGACGCTGTAACTCACACCGTGCCGTCTCCGTCCATTGAAAACATACCGAAGTCCTGTTCACGCAAGGCTTGGCAATATCACTTTAATCCTCGATGATGAAGGGACCGTCTCGTGCCCTCGTCCCTTTCGCCGAGACCCACCAACGACATTCACGAGTACATTCACGCACCGGTAAAGCTTATATATTTATAGGCCATTCAGCGCGAAATTAATCAAGGCAAAACAAAAGAATAAAATAGAACTGCCAGAAGTCGTCGCTTCGTATTTTTGACTTGGTATTTTAGGGCCAAATGGTGGGCCTGTATTTTGACGTATAATTGATTAGGGGGTTTGGAAGAAGACAAATACGAGAAGATGGAGAAGATTTGATAAGTCCAGACTGAGGGCTCAGCAAAATGGGGAAATAAAAGTTCAACAGATTCGGTCGATTTTGTTTGGGTTTGTGGGCACGTCACTTGACTCGAAAACTGCGGATTTCGTTTTTTAATTCGATGAATTTCATTATTTTTTCGTATTTTCGAATTTTGTATATAACGTTTTATGGGAAACCTTCGGAAAATATTATGTCATCAAGGCTGAGTTTTTAATAAATGAAACGCATTGTCACGTTTGACGGTCAATCTACGAGGTACCGAAATATGGATTTTAACGACGAATCACCAATCATTAGAAAACCAAATATGTATTGAGTTTATTTGAGTAATTATTGATAATAATAAGATGAACGTATCAATGCCACTGAGAAAACCTCAGTCAAGCGTGTGCCAACATAGTCCAATCTCACTTTAATAATTATTAAAAGAGTAAAATTAACGTTTTCAAGTGTTAATTTATTGTTAAATAAGGTACGCATAAAATGTAAATAAAAAATTGCCACATTTTGGAAAAGCTTTTTGGCCGACTATCCGTCCAACAATACTTTAACGATTCGAAGGGTCAATATGAATACAAGTTTTTGTTTCTTGCTCCGCGGGAAGACGCGGAACTTTCACAGAGCAAACCAAAATTTTCTTATTCGCGCAAAGTTTCCACATTTTCCAGCATACACGAATATTTGCCCGTAGTACGAAAATGCTTTTTATTTCGGCTCTCGAACGTTTTTTGGAATACGCTATTTTTCACTTGCTCTCAAAGTCGGGTTCGAGTATGCTTGCTCGGCTAATGGAAGTTGCTGGAAGGGATCGCGAGGTCGCGTCGGAGTTTACACAGAGCGGAATCGATGGATCGGCCTGACTCACACCGCGATAACCTGGAAGAGAATAGGGCTCTCGTGGAACTCTCGATTTCTATTGAAAAGGGCCTGGATCTTCGACGAGACTGGAAAGGTAAAGATCCCGATGTATATACGCATACGTAAGATCCTTAGCTCGCCGACGACATCAATGTCCCTTTTTTGCTTTCGTCTTGGTAGTCTCTTCACCGCTTTAGTAAAACGAGATCGATCCTAAAACAGGTATTACATATTTATGGATGCTAAAGATATTCCTCGCCCTTCCTTCGTCTTTACACTCTTCTTGACGCTTTGCTTTACACTCTGGAAGACAGTAGCAGTCATTCGTGAAATCTTTGGCTTTTATAGACCAGTTCTGACGGTGGAAACGTGAAATTTCGAGGTCGTGTTGAAATTATTTACGCGAACACCATTTGAGAGCGGATTTTTTCAAATTCTCCTTTTAAGGAGCTGATAAATGATGTATGAAAGATCAGCATTATTGTAAAGTTTAATCTACGAACTAATCATAAATTAAAAATGATCGCGAATCAAAAATTACGAGTCGCAACGTTTTCGAAAAATGTTCAGAATCAACGAACAGTAAAATTACTGTTCGGTTTATTAGGTATAAATTCAGAGTTACGTTTTTTACCTTTGAAAACAAAACGATCCCTCAAGGAGTTCGGAGGAATTTCAACAAAAATTTTGAAAACCACGCGGAGGAGTGGATCGCGCAAACTGGTGTGGAGATATAAGTGTACCCTCGTAGCGTGAGACTTGATTGAAGAGTATGACGAGAACGAGTGTCTACGCTTGGACCTCCGTTCACTTTTACCACTGTTTACGTATGGAGATTGAGGCTCCCCGGTAGGATCGATATAGTTAATTAAGTTTCGTTTTTCCAATCCTGGGGATATTTTCATTACCGCCGTAGCTATTATCATGAAGATGGACGGTTCGTTTAGAGTTTGCCTGAAATAAAGGTTCCTTTTACCTTGGTCAACAATATTTATTATTATTCAATTATCTTCGTGTTTTCAACTTTTTCTGTCCGTTGATAGTGTGCGAAAAATCAGTACAATCGCTTGTTACGTTTAGTCAACGTTGAACGATAAAAACAGTTGGCAAAAAAAAACTTTTTGTTTTTCGAAAACATATTTATTTCTCAATCCCCCATAGGGATGTGTCCCTAGTCATTTAAAAAATTTTTCAGGAAATATAAATCTAAGAAGTAGAAGAAATCAACCAAGAAAAATTTTCATCACGATCGTTTGGGCTATCAAAATGGATATTTATCTGCCGTCGTTGATGGGTCAAAAAGTATCCATATGTTAGGAATAGAAAAGCGATATTTCGAAAGAAAATGATTAATTTCTCTGTCTAGTCTTCTCTTAGTGATAAATACATTTCTCCCAATATCCCTAAAATTTTGTTAACCCCTGAAGAAAATACGAATGATCGATAATTCCAGGATATTCATCTATTTACTCAATAATCTTCACATCCCATCCAATTTTTGTTTTCTTTCGAGCTACTTTTTTATGTTTACAGACTGGAAGAAATCGAGAAGAATTGAAAGCTCGACGAAGCTCTTGTAGAAGGAGCTAGGAAAGCTGAGGTCAGGGTAGTAGTTCAAGAGGGCAAGAAAAATCAGTTGGCGAGTGGTATAGAGGTGACTTCAGTGGAGTACAGCGATGAAATCACTGCCGCAAATGGGAAAAGCTAGAGAACTTTCCAGGAAAGCATGAAAAGAGCCTCCGATGCAGTTAGGCCGAAGAGGATTCTCAGCTAGGACACCCAGATACAATTGGATTGCCCAAGGCTTCTAAACGGCAAATGGACAAATGGAAAACCTCGAGCGGTTCGTTGAACATCTGACGAATACTCACTTTCTAGGTAGCTTCACCAGCAATGACCAACCCAGATGTCCAAAGCAGCGATAGGCTTGGGGGCAGAAGTGGACCTGGAGAACGGCCACTTTTGGCTGGTGTGTCCCGGAGGGATGGAACGAACTGTCCAGACATTTAACTCGTACGAAGTACCTAAATTTGACGTCATTTTAACATTCCTGCTTCGGGGAAAGTCAAGAAGTGTGACAACACTGAGAAATCAAAGAATTAACCCTTTGTATCATTGTGTTACATAAATGCAACAAATCATTTATTCCCAATGAAACTGTAAAATGTATATTTTACCTCATGCTAAATAGTACTTTGTGCATTTTCTCTATGATTTTTATAAACTCTTCCAGCATTCGGATTAGCTGGAGACTTGAAAAACACAACTCTGACCTCGTTAACGCAATATTAACTCTTTGGCGATTTTGCTTGTTCGTTTGTTTGGGTTTTGAGTTGTTTTGGGTGAAACGGAGCTTGAATAAACCTGAAATATGCTTCAGGTCTCTGTAATCGTCCGATCAAGATAATTAAAATCAATTCCAGAATTTCACATAACGCTTAAAAGTCACAAGTAATTATTCAAATTAAAATATTCGATCTGCCACATTTTTAAAACTAACTAAAAAGGATAAAATCATTTTCCCATGTAAATATGTAGACCCATATCGATTCCTAATCCCTAATTTGTAACTTTTTACGAGCTATGAAAATACTTTTAAGATTGAAAATGAAAAAAATGTTTCACTTGGTATTGGGGTTTCGTTTCTACCAGAACCAGACTGGGATACGTTAGCTATGGTATGACAAAAATACTGATTGCAACGACAACAACGCGGATTAACACGAGGCTGAATTTTCAGTAAATCGAAGATAATCTTTTCGTCACTTTGACAATGGATATTGCAGTAACCTGAAATCCTATGAAAGATGTTCAAAAAATGGTTGCTTCAAGCTAGCTGCTAGTGTTAGGCTACATCCCACCATACTACATGGTACAGGACATCCTTTACATTTTCCTTCTGTTTATCAGTGAATGGCCATATTTCTTCCACACTTCTTTATTCCCTTTCCTTGGACCAGGCTTTTCTGGCATTTCGATTACACGGTCTCTTGGTTCGTCACTACGACCCTTACACCATATCCATATCGCATTTCGAAGACGTTCTTATATATACGTTCTACTCGGCACGTGCACCCCATATTCGCTTGGCTAGCTGTCTCATCACACTTTTCTTTGGAATTTTGACACGAGAAACATTACTCAGTCACTCAAAAACTTTTATACGCCAGAACACTTTTTCTGTACACCAAGATTTATGCAAACTATAAATTTCTACGATATTTTCATGCCTCCAGTTTCACCTGCTTCATTTTTCTTTGGGAGAACGAGTCCACAGCTGTTGGGGAAGAAAATCATTTTTCAAGTAATTCATTTATTAATTACTGTTCTATTGAGAATTATCGTTCCTCAAATTTTTAAGGGTTTCATCGATTTGAAATATTCACAAAAAGTTAGTACTATTCTAGGTCCTGAATAACTTAAATATTTTTCGGAATGATTGTTGAAAAAATAGTTCATGCGGAACGTGGACGAGTACAATTTTGGACCATTTTTTAATAGTTCTGTGCTTCGATATATCCAAAGACGATTTCTGACGAAAAAATCGGTATGAATATTGTCCATCTTACTTCCCCCTACATCGAATAATCATTATTCCTTCCGACGATGTGCCCACTTTTTTCTACCTAGCTCTAACAGCCTCCAAGACGAAAAATCGTAGAAATAATGATGGCAGTAATAAAGAAAAGAAAAGAAAACGAATAATCGCCGGAGGAGAGTAACTTGATACGGTACATTCATCATAAACAATAATGAGAGGAACACCTTTGCCATTCAGGTCACGTCAAAAATTTTTGAAGAGACGTCACCTTGCAAGACGTTGCCTGGTCGAGTGCGGAAGCCCGCTGTAAATGCTGGATCCTCATTATAATTTGCTTGGGAAACTACGAAATACCTTTAACAATTCTCTCCCCCGACCAATTTTATTCCTTGGCAGGGGTTCGAGTGAGACCGAGAAAACGAAAAAAGAATTGTACGAGTAGAAAACAGAGAAAGAAAACTTTTATAATAGCTGAAAATTATGAGTTCAAACGATGAAGGCTGGATTCGAGCATCGAAGAGTGCCGACGTTTGTGTGTTTCGATCACTATGTGTCTGCATCTGATCTCAGCGTTCAACATGGCAAACACATTCGTTCCACCATTGGGACAACGAAACAAAATTAAACTAAAATTAGGCCATTAAAACAAAATTCCTCTCATATATTCTTGTAGATAATGAACTTATTTTTATTCTACTAATTAGAGAAATTAAAAAAAGTAATTCCCTCAAGAACCACAATTCCACCAATATTCAGGATTTTTTGTCTCTTTTTAATAACCATCCAATAATACGTTAAAAATGGAAGGTGGCGCTGTTCCGCAATATTCAAGTTCCTGGCAAAAATTCCTTTTCTTTTTGCAAATTCGAATATAAGAATCAAGCGAAACAAATTTAGGACGAAAGCATTGGATGATAAATTTGCGTTAAGCCGGAACGACGACAAATCCCTTGTTGATTGTCACTGAAAGTCTAAAACAGACGAAAACGCGTCAATTGGTCGCTCAGCTTTCGTATTACTGATAGACGAGCTGAAATCATTCCTTTTGACGTGGAACATCTCTTACGCGATCCACACGCGGATCCGAGCAATTTATGATTTGCCTTAGTAGGATATACCTTCCATTGACGCAGAGCCTCCCTTTGCAGCATCCCGAATTCTATTATCCCGTTTGAAGGATCTGAGAACTTCCTAAATTAATATACACCACGCTGTGTTTGCAAGGGGAAACAGACGAGTGAAACCGGCAGCGCAATCCGAAGAGGATAATGAATTTTCCTGTATAGAGTCTTTGCAGCCGCAGACTGTATTCAAGAAAACGACAAATGGGCACACTGCACGATACACGTACATGAAGCGATACAGCAACCTCGCTAAATATCAAGTTCAAAGTGTTCATTCTTCAGATCTGAGATGTATTGTCATCGTCAGGTATTGTTCCTTCTCGAAACGTCTGGTGACAGTAATTGCTGTTACCAAGACAGTTACGTACTCTTTGGAAAATCAAATACCTTGTTACATTCTGGTTTTGCGGTTTGTCTCTGTTGAAATCAATATTGCCTTTTTTTTGGGGGGTTGAAGAATTTTCTTTGGAACGTTTCATTTTGACGTTGAAAGGAAAATGTCTGGATCAAAATCAATTCCGTTTCTTCAGTTCTTATCGTTAAAACGTTTGAAAGACGTCGACCGATTTTTCAAAATTATTTTTCCTATCCAGGAGAGCTTTTTTTTGTATTTAAGATTCTCATAATGAAACAGTAAAATTTTCAAGTCTCATCATCATCGTGAATAATACGAGATTCTAAATATTCATCAAAATAAAAATACACTGAACGAAATACTAAAATAGTCTACTTTCGGCGATTGTTATTTTTTGCAAATATCTAACGATACGATTCCATGCACGATGCCTCTATTCGACTGTTTTTAACTCGAGACACAGGAAATACAGAAATATTCGGATAATTTTCGTTACTAACATTATACGCAGATAAATTTATAATTGCGTTCAGTAGCTGGGCAGATGTTTAACGGCTTTTGCGGTGTACGTATGATTTGTGTGCATCCCCATTCACCAATGTACGCTGATGATGCGACCCAACCGATCCGCCGGTTCTGCTTTGGTCACGATGCTAGAGCGTAATACCTAATCCGATTTGTTTCCAATTACCGCCACGGAGGTAGCAATTATTTCCACCTGACACGTATCAAACGTGGGTTAGCTTGATTATAATCGAATAAGCCGAGTTTCCAGGAGAGGTGGCGCGGAAGAACCTTTTATCTCTTTTTCTCCTCCTCCTCCTCCTCCTCTTCTCTCTCTCTCTCTCTCTCTTTCTCTCTCGGCTGTTACCGTACATATCTACACGTACACATTTACATATGGGTAACACAGACAGGTTCCGATGATATATGCTTCCTCTAGAGAGCAAGGACCGTAACGTCACGACTACAGATGTTGGATTTTGAACTTTGCCACTGTTGAGCAAAAGTTTCAAATTCCAGAACTCCCATCGTGCCTCTCTTCTTAACATTTGCCGACCTACGTTTGTGTCGAGTACGTTTCCCCCCCCCCCCCATTCTTTAATAAGCTATTGAATGACCCAAAATGAACGCGGGAATAAAAAATGGGATGTCGAGCTGGTGAATTGAAAAATTGACCCGCGGAATTTTGATTGGCCACTTTTTATTCGCGTTGGTGGATCAAAAGAATTTCATTTTTACCAGAGAAGCTTGATGTACGAATCGTTTGGAGAACGACAGCCTGTAGTTATAAAGAAGTTGGTGAAACAGAGCTGTTAGATAATGCAATATCTGTACGAACACTTTCTTTATAATCATGAGCCGTATTATTGAGGATGATTAAAAGACCAACATTTTTTGAGTTTTTAAAAACGAATGAACTTTTTTCATTATTAAATAGACGTTACTGATCGATCGTGTCCGCTTGAACGTTCATTATTCGTGCTTCTCGTTGAACACTGAAAAAAGTTGAGTCTACGTCAAGCTATTTTGTAAAAACGAAGTTTATTGGAAAGTAAATTAATTTTATTTAAAAATTAATATATACATGAATAAATATGATATTTAAATATAAATAAAATAAATGAATAAATAAATATAAAATTATATATATAGATATATATATTTAGATAAAATGGAAAATAAATGTATTCTTATATACAGAAGCAGAGGCGATTGATTACGTGTTTTTGGGAGGATATTGGTGCGATAAATATCACGGGATCTCCTCTTTCATGGATATAAAGGTAGTAATTACGGAAGTCAGAAAGCACAATTCCAATGGAATTCCCACGGCGTAGCGCGTTTCTATACGCAGTTGGATTAGCATCGAGTGTGTTACTTACATCGCAATCTGGGATAACACGAGAACGTAATTATTTAGGTTTATCAATGTCCTTTCTGTCTGGTACAGATCTTCGAGCTCGCTGGGGATTCGTACGATTTATTAGCCGATTTCGTAGCTTGTACGTGTACGTACCAACTATATATATTTTATACTAATTCTAATTTCGCAAGGAAGCCGTGTGATACGATAATTCAGAGGTCAATTAATTCCGAGGCATCCTACGTCGGTTTCGTCCAGTTTAACACAAAATGTGCAAATAATACTTATTTTTTTAATTGTCGGTGAGATATTAACGTTTTTCCTGATAACTGACCTTTCCGGTTGCTTTCCACGGTAGTTCCGCCGGTGAATGTCCATCACTGTGAAACCTGAAAAAATGTAATGATCATCAAGTTAATACGAATTCCTGAAATAAATTAAATCGATCTCCCTCAATTTTCATTCGTGCTTACGCGTCACCTTCTTTGCCGTGGCAAAAGATTTACTTTGGCATCGTCTATTTTCTTTAAATAAAGAAATTAATATACAAACGCCACGCGTACCGGCGATTTTGATTATGGAAACTGATCATCGACTCAGGTGCGCGTAATTCGCTGCAGCAACCCGCCACCCGACCCAAACAAACATGCTTATCTACTGCGCACAGTTACCCCTAACGAATCTAACACAAACGCGAACATTACGCCTGAATCTGCATAGTTTTGCTTTTCATTAAAAAAATAACAAAAAAACAGCGACAACGGGTGCAGATCCTGAACAAACGACGCAATACCTAAAAAACGAAATTAAAAGCTGAGAACGAATAAATACAACGTTAGAAAAGCTGAAAGTTGGTAAGCTCCCGAGCGTGCTTCCACTTTGTAAAGCATCACCGTCCATAAGAAGGAAAGACAAGAGCCATAGCCGCGTTACATCCGTGAAACGCTAGCAATACCAGCTTCGAGAGTAAAAAGTATTTCTACGTATAGGAAAGTTTCCATTTGAACTTCGATCCTTTAGACCCTCCTCCTACTTCGCTTTACCTTCAAACGGATATCATCGATTTCGATTCTTATCTCGTGTAAAAACGTGCACTTTGCGAGCGGGCAATGGGCCACTCCGGGTAATAAAGAGGCCGCGCGATCGTCCACAAAAACTCCTCGATTCGCCTAGTAGCGACTGTTCACCTACACGGAAATCCACACACCGAAAGAAGCATAACCATAGTTGTGAAGGCGCGTGTGATCAGCCATGAGTCGATGTCGACTACCATTCCGGTCCCAGCTTCTTTACCCGTTAAAGTCCAACTATTCCGAAACCGAGGGAACAATCGGAGAAAAGTTAAAGCGAGCGTTTGGTTTGCTGCCACTCCCATAAAGAGCGAAGGTCTTCGGATCTAGGCGTTATACGTGCTCTATCGTCGGGCTTCTCGTAGGCATCCTCCTCCGTTTCCCCCAACTTCACCTCTCTTGGCTGTTCCGTGCTACCTGCTTTTATCGTTCTTCTCTTTGTGTCGAACGATACCGCAAGACAGAGTTCGCTGTTTGTGCTTCGTGTATAGATTCGACGGTTCCTCCGTATCTCTACTCTTCTTTCGATTCTTCTCGTACTATGGATATACCAGCTATCGTCTGTCGCTTCGTCCCCGTGGACCTCCGCATTATTCTTCGAATACTTTCCGACCCCTTAAGGGACGATCTTCTTTCAATCCTGAAACGCGTCCTTCCGAATTTATTCTCAGCAGACTGAATCCTAATTTCGATTGTTTCGTGTTTCAAGAACAAGGGAACTCGCGTGGAAAATTTAACACCTGTTTGTACTCCCTTAAGGATTGGATATTCGAGATTGTTGGAGTTTGAAGACTGTATTTTTTCGTAAGCACGAAACCTGGCAATTTCGCTGGATCTCCAAATTTTTGTTCGCTCACTTCGCAACCCCTTAATACGTTGACGTCGAATCTCTCATTAATTGTGGTTATTACAAAAAATGCTTGCCCGAATTTCGCACGATTCTATAGATCGAGGATTTTAAATGACGCGGATCAGCTGTCGCCCTGTATACAAACCTCTTCAACAAATTCGATCTCCACCGTCTTCGTGACAAAGCTGTCGCGAACTTTCCGACAAAGACGACGGGAAAAGTATTTAGCTAATGGAGGTATGAGAAAAATAGTACACCGTTGAGAATATGCATGAAAATCGATGGCTAGAAGAACTTAGCGTCATTCACTGGTATTTTACTCTCCTGACGCTAGACACGGGACATTAACGAAAGAGGTTAGGTGCGAGGTACGGCGGGGTAAGTGCTTATTCATGCTGCGTGTTCTCAGTCTTTCGATACTATTACTGTAGCCGTTAAGGGTGATTCAGCATTCGAGTGTGCGTGCAACTTTCGAAAGGTCACTTCTACTTCTGTGATCCATCTGGATACCGGGCTAATTGTGGGCTGCGTTGGGTACGGAGTTTGATGGGGTTTTCGAATTTTCTTTTCGTATCGTTTTATGGTGGAGATCTAAAGAAATCTTGGATGCGATACTGGAATCAGTATTAACGAACAATTGGATGGGGGAATGTGCAGCTCAAAATAGTCACTTTACTAGATTTTCGTAGTAAATGGTAATCTGCGAAAAATGATAAAGTTTATCGTTGACTCAGCGATGCACCAAGTGTCCGGTAGCCACATGGAAAATATGATGTTCGTTAACTTGCAGGATGAAAATTGTAAAGCTCCATTTAAAACTTGATTTTTTTCTGATTTTACTGTTTTTACTCGTTTATTGGTACACATAGGGAGGGACTAGCAGTCGTATAATTAATTCTTCATCATGCTTTTGGAGTGTCTAGTTGAAGATCGAGTTATTTGAGATTATGGCAGATAATTCTATAATCATTATTGTTGAATGAGTCATTGAGGTTATGGACGCTTTAGGACATTCGAGGTTATGCCGAAGTACCCTCTAATTATAGGGCTATTCGAGATTACGGCGGAAACCTGAGATACGATTAGATTAAATGAACATCCAATGCATCTTCGGTGACCTAAACCTGCCCAGCGACCAGACCTGTAGTAAACATGGTCAGACCGACAGGTCAGAATCTTTTTTGTGTACCGCTGTGTTGCCCATCCGATATTCAAGATTGACAGCTCGCGTTCCACCCGCGTACAGTACAGACGGAGTCAATTCGAAGGAAGTGTGTAGGATCTTAATTGGTTTCGGTTACCACGTTAATCCCGAGGTGTTGGCTCCCTACACACAATCTTAGAAATAAGCGAGTGAAACGTAAGCGGAAAGAGACGAAACGAATCCTGTTCGAAAGCGTTGCGATAAATTTTGCACCAAGTGTCAATCTCCACTGAGAAAGTGGTGTAAAACGCGCGTGGCGCGGTAATTATACAACCTCGGGTATATTCGGTGTGACTGTGGAAAAGATCTCTAGCAGCGACTCCGAGCAAGCGAGTCGAGACGAGATTGTGGCAAATGACGAAACGTAGAAGCAACCGGTATATACTCTCATGTGTGTGTATTCAGGTACAATCGACTGTCCGCACCAAGTAACTCGTAAGATAGTAATGAAGAAGACGAGAAGTGGAAAAACGGAATGGGAACTGAAAGTGTGAAAAAGACGTCTGAAACTTTAGCTGTGCGAATAGGTTTGTATAGGACTGAGTGCAGCACCGATAGAGATGCAGGTGTGATAAAACGACCATGAAAGAAAGGTCCGAAATGGCAAGGAAACACTGACGACTGAGGTGTCTATGAGGACGAGCCAAAGAGAAACGAGGAGTGGTAAAGGTGCGTAAAAAATGCTTAAAGACCAAAGGAATAGAAGTAGAAAGTAGATGACGATGGCGTTTGTTAAACCGCGGATAGAGGTACCAATGAAAGCTACGCGTTGACGGAAACGAGGAATCCGATTGCCATTCCGGTTATATATGGAGTAACGGGCGGATTTTTCGAGTCGAATCGATGCGCGTAGGGAGATAACTGGTTTTGCGATGACTAATATCACGGCGCTCTAATTGCCAGCCATTACAGTCAGCCGGAGCAGGTAAAACTCGGAGTTAAACGTACCGACTAAATTCTACCTCGTCGCTACGAAATCGTTACGGTCTGTCTCTGCTCGTCTCTCGTATCACCTTTCTGACCCCTGTACACGCTCTTCTCTTCATAAATCTATCTCTCTATTCATCTATTCACCTTTCAACTCCACGTAAAACCGAAAAAGAAACTAGACTATGACTCGAGGTAGTTGGTAGCAACCGCTCTTAAAACCACCGACGTGGTCGGTATTTTTGGCATTGCTGCGGTTTCAAATGTGGTGGCAAATGAACTTTCGATTCAAAGCTAGAGGTACCCGGAAAATTGTGCTTCAGAGGTGCTGAGTATTCCCCCCACAAAAGCTTTGGTATCCGACTGTGCAAAGACAGCCATCCAGTCCGTTTGAGAGGTCCTCTTTAATTGCGTCACCAGTATTTGATTCTGCCGTTTCTCATGAATGGATATCAACCCTATCCTACATCGATTGAAAGTGGAAACGGTCGACCGAGTGTTATGAACTTACGGGTTACGATGACGGACTGTGGGATTACTTTACATTGATTTTTTTCTCTAGATTGAAAAGAACTTAGCCTCAAAATAAAAACGCAACATTTTCCAGTGTCTTTCGAATTATTTTTGAACCTAGGTCCTTTTTAGTTATATACACTTTTCCCACTAGTGTTTCCACTTTTTTAATATTATTATTTTTATTTAAAAATAACAACACGTCGAACTTTTTTCGCCGAGCGAAAAAAAATCAAGCAGGAATCGAATCATTGAACGCTTGATGTTTTTTCATTTTTTTTTACAAACCGCTGACACCCACTCTTCTATAGGTTGTCGAAAAAAAAAAAACTCATGAATGGATGTGATCGAAATTTTAATCGTCCTTCAAGGCTAAGTTCTTTTCGATCGACCAACATTTATCCTTTTTCCGCAGAATCGAAATGTCCACGTTTATACGTTTATAACATTCGTTGTTTATGGATTTTTTTTTCGATTAACATTCAAAGTTGGTTTATTTTCATAGTGGATTGAGGTTAACGCGCTAAAGCTGCAGAATTGTTATACGAGGCAATCCGGTTGTGTCAGAACGATCCGTCTGTTGTTTTTGCAATCTTTGTTATCTATAGCCTGACAAAAGAGGTGTATATTTGCATACAGCTGCATGGATAATACGTCAACTCAATGGATACGATACAACGCGTTTGATTTCTTTTACCTTTTGAAATCCTGCTATGTTTATTAACATAAAGTATTACGAATCAAGTTTGAGCGTAAGTATCTATAAGTAGGTATACTATCTCCATACGGTTGATCTTGCATAGTGACGAAGATAATAACGTCGACAGGGATGGTAATCGTCCGCGAGATGAAGCTGGCAGGCCTCTTTTGCGTGAGTGGTTCTGGAAGAGCTTATTATTACGTGCGTCTATTCCGAGTTGAATCATCAGGTCAGTGATCCCACTGATATCGATTTTTTTTTTCATTCCGATTGTTGGTACAATGTAAAAAAAAAAGGCTCTTTCTGCCATTAATCTGTGATATTCCTGCAGATAAATCCGAAATGTTGGTATCAACGTTCACCATTGAGACTGTCAGTTGTGTAATTGATAAATATATAAAAAAAAACATTTAAAAAATATTTTTAACTATTTTTAAAAACATTAAAAAAATGTATAAGCGATAGCTGGTCGATTATTTATATCATAGAAGGATTGTTGTTACTACTATTATTTATTTTATTATTAGTATTATTATAACGATAATAATTTCCATCGCTATATTATTACTAATTTTTACTACTAATAACAATCACATATTCTAACATTAAGTGATATCATTAATACTAAAAATTAATAATACTATATTATTATATTATTAATAATTCTTTATTATAAATAATGACTAATGATTATTACCATATTATTACTTATACTATCACTTTGTCTATTTTTAATTAATATTGACTACAGTCAATTTGATGATTAAATTATTAACATTAGTTTTACCCAATTGTAGGTTAATTCCAGTCATAATTCCGTCACCTGAGCTCTTCGTGCAAGAACTTAAAAGTTTTCCATCCGCAATGCGTACTCTTGTATTCACGCGCTTACGTAGCATCAGCTACGAAGTACGAAACAGACAACATTTTCTTTCCCCCTTGCCTCCGTCGATTCACTACACGCACATCTATTACGCTCATGATATAATCGTACTCTTACAAGAGCAATAAGTATTTACCATTAATTAACCATGACTATCGAGGATCCGATTAGTTATTTAATTGGTTTGGATTCGAGCCACGATTTTAAGGGTTAGGCGCCCCATCGTACCATGTACCGTGCATATAACACGCTCTACATTACCGAGCTCTCTACATAGAATTCGAAACCCTTAGGCCACTGGCTTTAAACTTTATACATATGTATACATGTGTACATATATATATATTGCATGTAACGAGACGGCGTACAGTTTCTGCTGCGTACAATAATAACGAATTCGAGCTCGTACAATCTCGAAACCGTTGTACCGATGCTACGTATACATCTATTGATGTACCCCACCGCTATCTCTTTGCCTCGGTCGTGTCCTAAGATGCACTTACGTTTCCGTATGCACGCAACCACGCGCTCAACGGTACTTATGCATGCCGTATCCTTCATGCTTCATACCCTTCTCTTCCCAATTACTTTCGGATTTTTTATTTATTTCTTTGTTCCAAGCTTTTTTCATTTGTTCCAAGCTTTTTTCATTTATTTCTTTGTTCGTTTTTTTTTTTTTTTTTTTTTACATCCAGATATTGCAAACAAGATCCCGTGAATAGAACGTAGATTTGGAACGACGTTGATTGAAACGAAGTAATTATGTTCGGTCGAAACCTTTCCTACGACCCCCTATCCGCAATTTTTGTAATTTCGTTTCATTGTTTATTTAGCATTTTAACGATGATTTTAGTATTGTTTTAGTGGTAATTTTACTTAGCATTTATTCAATATTTAAACAGTATTATTATTTTGTATTTATTTAGATTGTTTATCAGTCAGCCACGGTTTGAATTTTGATTTTATATATAATAACCTTTTTTTCTCATATTTTTAGGTTACTGAATGCCTACTCATTTAACCGAACTACTAATAAGATTTTTTGGTCATTTTTCTTGTTTTTTTCGAGTTTTAATTGTAAATATATCATCGAGTTGCGACTCAATGTAGCTTCAACATTTGGACCAATGTTTTCTTACCCATATAAGGACCTTCGCTTAAAAGTGGCAAGATTTACCTTGATCCAAGTTTTCTTGAAGCGCGCACACACGGGTATGAGGATTAAGCCTTTTAGTGCGAATCTCGAGGAGTACGAAACACCCTTTATCTGGGTGGAGTGCAAAGTTGCGAGGTGTTTGATCCTCTCGGTTAATCGGCTTGATGAATGCACGTGTATTATGGATGGTGGTGTAGGAGAGTTCAGGTAACGAAAGCTGATAGACCGCGCGAAGGATAATATTTACAAAGAGTGGTTGCTGTCTCATGGAGAAATCTCATGGACGTCAAAAAAAAAAAAGCTTTTTCATGAATTATTAAAATTCACGAAATGATTTTTATCGTGATGGAGTAAAGTTGTGCAAATGCGTTAAAGTGGATTAAAGCACATTTATATTGACAAAGAAATACGATAGTTGAAGTACAACGAATGACAGACTGAAGCCTGGCGGAAATTTTCAACCCCACCCTGTTCCTGGTGAGGTTGAAATCTTTGGTTTGATACGCCGAATAAAATAAAAAAAAATGTTCCCTCAATCCGTATTAATGCGACTACCGTCAAGCGTAGCCGTTCTTGTTTTTCTTTATTTTTCGAAATATAATCGAGCTTAAAGAACTCTTATTAAAAATGCTGCAACACTGTAATTCTTGTAAATTATAAAATGATTTTTGGTGTCCACATTTTTGAAAGCACATGTTACTTCGTTCCTATTAAATTCGATTGTTGTCAACGTTCGTAATTACCATAAAAAATGAATGAAATAAAACTGAATGATAATAATAAATTCATGCGGAGAAGAAAAGTTTCAAATGGCAGGCTCGATTTTTTTATTTCGAATAAAGGACACGGTTTGATAAAAAAAATGTTTAAACGCGAAGCACCCTGACATTCCTTCGTCAGATATATTCTTTTGCAATCGTTCTATGCACGAGTGGTCCACTTTGCCTTCCACGGAGTTTCGATTGCAGCTGCGAACTACACACGTACCAGGACCAATCTCGCCAATAACAGACGAAATACTTTCCGGCGATGCCGAAAGGCTGCCATCCGCGTTTTTTTGCGATTAACGTGTAGACGCGGTCGAGTTATTGAGGCGTATCAAATTGATTGAGAAGTCATCTGCAAAGGACACCGGTGAGAGGTAGAGATGTGAAGAGGAAACATGCGGTTGGAGAGCTGCTGAACAAAACGACCGTGGGTGTCGTGTACGCTTAAATGGTGTATCGGCGTATCATGAGTACCCCGTATGTGTATTCGTGTCTAGGTATATATGTACAGTCTTGTTCAAAACTATTAGCCACTCCGCGCATTTTCCATCCGAACAAAAAATCATTCGCGAAATTACTAACCGAGGTTTTCAACCTGATAAATTCAGCTTCATTTTGCTTTTCCAATTTTATTTTGCACCCGATTGGCCACTTTGAAAACGCTGTTTTTTCAAGATTTTTTGCACTTTGTAAAATAGCATGCTGGACTTTCGACGACAGTAATATTATCACTTGGTGATCAGTTATTTGAAAAGAACGTCGTTAGCTTCAATTTTGATTTTTTTTTTTAAGCGTACGTACGTACAGGTCGATTCACGAGAAACGGAACATCTGAACATCCCTGTAGCGGAAATAAAGTCAAAACTCCTGCACGTTGAAATATCATTTATGCAATATATCCAAGTCGAAGGTCACTGGAAGATCGATTGAAAGTCATACTATATTACATGGTTGAATACATTTGGATGCCGACTACAACTTGCAAGGACAAAAAATGTGCCGTTGCGGTAAACAAATTTCATGACCTTGAAAAAACTGACAAAATAGAATAAAAAAGATATCCGTCCTTCGAAGCCGTTAGAATTCCGATATGTGCATACTTTGTATTTTCTGTAGTTATTTTATTACTTAATTTCTATCGCCTCGCAATAATCAAATTATATTAGTGAATTTTTATTTTTATTGTTAGAGTATATTATTTTCGAATAATATAAAAAGTACTATAATTATCGAGTTCATTGAAAGTTCTGCCGCGTTGCAGCTTTACCTGACGATATTCCAGGAGTTAGTTAAAAAAATATTTAAAAGATGTGAAAAAATAATTAAAAAATTTAACCTGTGATTTACATTCGCGAGTACTAAACTGTCTTCGATAATACTCCAATATCTCGCGTTAGTAGGATGTCCAATTACAAATTTATCGAACCGTAACGTCGAACGATCCCCTCCACTCTCATGTAATTGCATTCGCGTTGATAAAGCTTTAATTAAAACAAGTCTCAACTCGAAAGTGCGATGACACTTAATAATAAAGGGAATTGTAAATGTCACCGTTAATGAGATCTGTTTTAAACTTTCCAATTCATTTACTTTATCTCCCAAATATCTCATAGGAAACCGGAAACGACGTCTTCAGAGATAAATTAAAAATCAAGTCGGAATGTTATTTTCTAATTTATAAAAAAGTAAATATTCTGATATAGGACATCTGCTTTTATAAAAAATAATTCTATGTGATCGTCATAATTTATCAATATATTTTTTCATAAAAATGGTTTAAGTAACTAATGAGTCAAACGCAATAAAATCTTTCCTCGTCGTGAATTTTTATTGTTGTATTAATTATTACTCACGTTTTCATGTTTATTAAGAGTACCTAAAACCTTTTAGGTTTCCCATTATTTGTTTTACTCAAGATTGTATAATCTAAAAAGATTTTTATTTTAATTTTCTAAATGACATTTACAAGTAATTTGTGAGTATTTTATAGTTATTTCTGTTTTGCCTTCATCGTTCTATTTTATTTCTTTTTCGAAGCCCAGATGTTAACGCAAATAAGGATTAATAATATTTAATGTACGTTTCAATTACTCAAGAGTATCATCCACGAATCGTGCTTTTACCCATAATTATTAATACTGCTGATACAAATGATTAAAGTAAAGTAATAATAATTAGAGCGAAGATTGAATATAATCTCATAAAATTCTCTGTAACGAAGCTTCGTTGAAAATATATAGCGTTTCGTTTTCCAATTTCATGTGTATTCTGCTTTCTTATCGATACAGTGTGTGCAGGAATAGCATCGTTGGTACAATGTTATTCCAGTACATCGGGAATTTGTATTTTTGAATGTGCCATTCATCCTGTTTATGTCCAGATGATCCGCTCGTGGAGCAGAATAACCTAAATTGGTATTCATTTCGATGATTCGATTATCTACGAATAACCACGACCGTTATCAGAAACAATATTTGAGTGATCGGAAACTTGATGCGATATTATTGAAAATCTCGTTTATTTTTAGGATCCAACCGATGAATATTAATCATTGGACTTCAATGTTATTTCAGTCGAACGAGAAAATTCGCCGTTGTACATTATTAAGCTTACTTTCGGATAAACTGATAGCTACTGAAGGTGCACTGTCCGTCTATTGAGCTGTGAATAATTTCGAGTCAAAAAAATACGATGTCCAATAAAATGACAAATTTTTTGTGACCAGAAAACTTATTAAGCTTAAAAGTACTCGAGTATAATTTTTGTTCGCCATTTAAAAACGGTATATTTATTCGGTTTAGTCATTGCAGAGTAGCTTCCTGTTTTTGTCAGCTACTGTACCCACGAGACGCCGAAAAAACTGTTAGTTGTAAAATTAAATTTATTCATAGCGTTAATTTATCGCAAGGTTTCGGTTAGTGCCATCAAACGATACGCAATGGTATAATACGAATGATATAAAAAGATGTGGTATGCAACACGAGTACGTCATGAGTCACAGTTCGCAACTGCGTAGCCTCCTACGCGTGTACACAACTGCAATAAAATAGATTTAATTTTTGTTTTGCAATGATTTACGAATTGAAGGAACGGCATTTATCTAATGGTTCGTCGTTCCGTTCGATTTTTCCTCTCCAGCTCATTTCTCCATTAAATTCTGCCTTCTAATAATTTGCCTTTATGCTTTAGCCTGTGAATGCGAACTGTTTTGATCATCCGAGACGCGGGAGATTGATAAATGCCACGCAATATTGCGGCAAAGGTAATATGAATACAAATGATCCACCAACAATATCGAAGTGTCGACGATTCTGCATAGAAAAAAAAAAAACGAACATCGGAACATCATTCGTCGAAGATTCTCGTTTATCATTTTTCACGTTTGATCGATGAACTCGGGCGATTGTGTAATCGTCGAATAAAAATTTTATTTTTTCTTCGTTAAATATTCGTAATATACGTGAACGTCAATCGAGGGAGTCAAGGAGTTGATAATAAATAGCTTTGTTGCAAACTACAGTGATCATGGATATTGTTTAATTATTTTTGTTCGAGTTAACTTGCACAACATTTTTTAACTGATCTTGAAGAAAATACACGTTCTTCGAAAACTATCGAATTTTCCTTTGGATTTCGATAATCGCCGGCCATCGATGACAAGAATTTGTTTTGTGTTTATTAAAAAATATTGACGATCAAGCTGATTGAAACGAAGTGTACAACAAACAAATGATTTTTTCGTAACAATAATACATTTTTCTGACGATCAGATGTAGCTATGTGATTTTGAGTGTTAAAAAAATGGAAAACCGTAGGGAAAATAATGGATTTTCGTTAACAAGAAATTGAATAATTCGTTATTACTGAATGAGCCAATATATGATGCATTTAATCAATTATTTCGGTAATTAAAAATGTCTATAGAGTGGTTGTCAATTATTGATCAATTACCTGATGAATGTAGGTAATTGAAAATACTTTTGTATAATCTATTTATTATTACAATCATTGAAAGTTTTTCAATATGCATTAGCCCGCTGATTAAAAATTAAATTTCCATTTCTCCATCCACGAACGATCCGACCGTTATTATGGATTTTTAATCAATTGAAAAAATGGATAATCGTATTTCGTTCGCAGAGTGCTGGTCCAGACACATCCGTACCGATGCAGTAGATTGGGTTATTTCTTTTTTTTTTTTCCATTTGCATGTATCACCCGTTCGTACATCTACGTACGCTATTACTCTTCATGCCTTGTCCTGTATGTGCAATATTTAAATACGTGAACCCGGCGCACTTTGCCAGAAAACGCCCCGCAGTACAAACAGTCCACGAGCCAATCCATTTAACGAGCTTTTATCGCAATGAAAAATGTTTATTTTTGGTTCGTCACGGTTTGTTCGAACAAGCGCACTCTGTGTTTGACATTCGTACCGCGACGACAGATGTTTATCAACTGCTTTAGAATATAAAGCATTGGCTCGATTGAAATATTTGTTTCCATCGTGAATATCTGTTATTAACGGTATTATTTGTATTTTTATTTCATATTTATTCAAAAATTTCCGCCATTAATTCATTGCGATGAATTATTCAATTGAACGAGTATTTGTTTCCAATCCGAATATTTGTTATTAACATCATTGTTTGTTTTCATTATTTTTCATCGATTATAAAATTGCTGTAACTTTTTTACGCACCGCGAATGGAAATATCTTTTTCGAGTGAACGTCCTAAACGTATTGCTTTCCGCACAAAAAATTTACCACGAATATTTTGAACCCGTTAATTAATGACTACATGGATAATGCTGTTGAAAAAATGGTTTTGGGTGGGTTTTCCATTTCGAAAGAATTAAAATGTCAAATGAAAACCAGTTTCCGTTTGCAGCTCGTTCGGCAGTCCTAAATGACAAGTATCGCAAAAATGGAAAGTTGCGCAGCTGTCTGGGCTAATTTGGAGTCCGGTTGATCCAATTCGATTACTAGAATCGAGAAAAAGAATAGCCACATTCGTGGCCCAACGTTGTACGACTGAAAAACCGAAAAAAAAAAAACAGTTTCGATACCATAGCTAAAGTGAGGAAATTTATTAATTTTTATAAAAATGTATAATCGTGAAAAATAACAAAACGTATAATTGTAAGAATTTAAAAAGTGTACAATTCTGAAAAGTATTTCGAACAATGAAACAAAATGTTGGATGAATACATCAGTTCCAACGAAGTTTTATAAACCATCGAAACTTTAAAAAAAAAATATTTTTTTTAGATAAAAAAAAGAATGTTTATGTATATGGATTTTTTGTAAATTCCGACGTTCGGACCTCATGAAGATTCCCATCGATTTCTCTATTAGAAAGCCAAGAATATCATGACCGATAATTTTATGAACATATCCTCGCGCCATCGCCCTTTTATTTCTCCACACGGGTCATCAGCGTTCGATTGCGCAAACGAGAGAAAGTCGTCTTTTAATTCGTCTTATAGACGCGTACGATCGAGCAAATGAACAAGACAAACGGGAAAGTCCCGCGGATCCTGGTAATGAGAGTGCCCGTACGCGAGAATGCGCGCCGAGATATTTCATAGATAATAAAAATGTTGGATTATTACTCATTGTCGTTTGAAACAATGAACATTTTTACGACTGGTTTGTTATATGAGGCGGTAAAGTACACACGAGGGTCTTAGTAACGCGTTGAATTATAAACGCTCTCCCGGGATTCTTGGGTTGCCGCTCACGCGTGGCCGATCTCTCTCGTTTTCCACTGTGACTACGTAATGCCGTTGAGATACGTCGACTTCGACAGAAGAGAACGTACGCGCTTGCATACCACCTTCGTACCAATGAGTACTCAATTTCACCTATTTCATAAGGTCCGTTCTATTCGGTCAGATATTCGTAGCGAGTTTCATCAACCGCGGTAATCTAGTTAGAGATGAGATTGAAGTTCGCAACGCTGCGACGCAACGAAAATTATTATTTTTTTATTTTTCTATGTTTTTTATTATCACTGAAATCGTAAGTAAAATACCTCAACGACTACACGAATCTCTATTGTTATAACCTAGAATTCAAATCGGAAAAAATATATTTCGCCGAATAACGGATGAAAATGAAAAAATGAGAAAAGACATTTCATAGCGTCGCAACGATTCGAACTTCATGTTCATAATTAGGCATTTTCGCGCAGAATGCTTTTCGTGTAGACATTTTTTAGGGAAAAAAAATGTCTTGGCAGAATTTCTCGCCTTAAAGCTTCCCTAATAAAAGACGCCATGGATAAGCTTTTGAGTCACCACGTAAGCAGGATTGTAATTTATTTTACTAATTGTCAAATAAAATAAATTTTTCGATGTTTAATCAATTTTTTGGTTTCGTTTCTTCCTCTCAATCTATAGCTGGTTAAAACCATACGCTATGAAATACATCAACTGCTAAATTAACGTTTTTTTTCGAAACCATAACGGTTTTGTTGCAGTTTTCGAAAATCCACGTATACAATGTTGGTTCCGTTTGGCTAAGGAGTTGATACAGACGATCGTAGATAGTAGCTGTGCCATTAATGATCAATCTGTAGGTATTAGGGTCAATCGTAACGCAATTACTAGTCAAACGGAAGAATACCAGAATGCGGATGATTGGACAGCGTGGAAATTCTGCACCTGCGCAACCTGGACTTCGAACTCGTCCTTGTCTTCAATACGTGGTATAGCTTGTTCCACAAGCTAGAAAATAATGATGGGGGACCGCGTGATACAACGGTATTACTGGATGGACCGTCGGGTAAAAATTTAGTCCAAAATCAGACAATCATGGATTTAAAAGGCTGGATTGTGACGTACGCGTTTAGGTCTTAAAAATAGCTTATTTAATGATTATTTAACATTTAGGAATGTTAATTTTTCACTTTCAATAATAATTGGAGCGAAATATTGGCTTGTGCTTGAGAGAGGTTTTATCAATGATCGTGAATGTTCCAATTGTCCCTGAGTGTTACGCGACGGTTTCAAATTCGTATGTTTTTTAACTACTGAAGTACTCAGTGAAAAATTCTAAAATAATTCAATATCGTTTATCAAGTTTTCAATAAATATGTTATTTTTCAAAATATTTATCGAGTCTTTATGAATAAAATAGCACAAAAAGCTACATGCATTCATATCATTTTCAAATAATAACAGGTACCCTTAATTTTGTTCGTAGCAGTAAAAAATCGAGTTTCCATTAAAAAGCCACTCTACTGTACACCCTCCATACGTATCACCTTCCATATAAATGACGCTTCGAAGATGAGCGTCTGCACTTCAGCATTCTTGACGCGGGGTTGATCAATTATTCGAAAATTCCAACTCTCGTGAATTCTGTGCTCGTTCTCCCGCCACGTTATGGATTTTCCGTTTACCGAGGGCATCCCATCGTCGTATTAAATATGTAGAAGCTCATCTAAATAAATGGATACTACAGTTTTCAATGAAAAAACATAATTGGATTATTTATGTTTATTAAGGGATTGAAAAAGTCGTTTCGCAAAGTTGAAATTGTCGACAAGGTACATACATTTAATGGTGTCGTTGATACGATTGCCAATGAAACGTTGGACCAAAAAAAAATCGTATTTTTGTTAAACGTTTATTAATTTTATTATTTAATCTCCGTATCAAAATGTCGTATATCGCATGTTGAAGAAACCAAATTTTTTGGTGAAACCACTGTTCCTCCCTTCAATGCTCCTTTGGTTCCTTACCTCGCCCATTGTTCGAGGCTTTTACTTCTGAATCATTCACCCTTGTACCCTTGTTACATTATTCAACCACTAAGACCGCATTCGCTTTCGTCTGCGATCCAGAGGCGACGAGGCCAGAGCCAAAGCTTTTTCTCCGAGTCTCGAGTATTCTATCTTATCACACCTACACCAAATTCCACCCGCAAAAAGACGCACCCGGCATTTACAGAAAACGAAGTGGAGGGACCCGAAAAGGACATCGTTTGTATCTTTTCTTATCGCATATTTCGAAATCGGTTCAGAAAAACTGAAGAGCAGGAAGGATGGTAATGATCTAGGGGGAGAAAGAGAAACGCCGGAAAACCCGATGAACTGGATTTTCATATTTTAGAATAAAAAAGAAAATTGAGCTATCAAAAATCGTCCAATTAGCAGTCCGAATTATCATTTTGACCCAACGCGGTCACCCGCGGTAAAATAACCCCGATTGGAATTTTCTATCATTGCTGCAATTTTTCATGATTATCAATTTTCATTTAACTCCGAAATGAATTCTCTTCAGATTTACGAATATCTTTTTCAATTTTTCCCTTAAATTATCATGCCGAGAATACCGCTCTGAAATGTCGGTACAAAATCAGTAAAAATACAATATCGAGAATGCCACATTCTAGAATGTTCAAGCTCAATTTCCTTGATTCTTCTGGAGTGATAGAATAAGCTCGGAAGTAGTGTAAACACGGCTGTCGTTACTGCGACCGCAAAGGGTTTACGACACTTTGAAAGAACATTTTAAAGTCACGACAGTCTCTGGGTTGCGCTGCCAATTTTTCTCAATCATTCTTCGAAGTAAGTTCAGTGAAAAATTAGTTATTAATAAATTATTAATCGAGCTCTCAAACTCATCAATCGAATCGCTCGAACCACCTCATCACTCCAGACTTCTCAATGTCAAAAAAAAAAACCGAAACCAAAATACCTCAGCATTCACGAGAACCGGAGAGCGGAGCGATACGTTTCGCGTTTCACGCAAACGCGAGTCAATTGGCGAAAAGGTAGGAAATCCAAAGATGGGAGAGGGCGAACCGTATAATATTTGTTTGAATTTATATCGGCGAGAGATGCCGGGATCCAGCAGGGAGGCAAAGAGGATAGGCTCAGCTCGGGAAAGCAGCCCTCTTACACGCGTCCGAACAAACGTTAAGTTGAGTTTACGAGCGGTAGTTAAGCGCTATTACACACCCAGGGAGAGTGTGCTTCCTGTACGTTCAAGTGCTGTACGATTCTCCGACATTTCTCCTCCTCCCCCCACCCGTTCTCTCGTTCTCTTTATCTTTCTTTTTCCCATTGCTCCCTCTCTCTCTTTCCAACCCCCCCCCCTCTCGCTGGTTCTTTCTACATACGTATCTCTCTTCTCCCTCTCGATTTATTCATACCTCTATGAAAACGGTGTACAGGGACACGGAGCAACCCACCCTCGAGTAAGTAATACACCCTCACTCTGTGTTTCCAGGCAGTCAGTAGTACAAGTAGCAGCTCGGTGTATACCCTGACGATGAATTATAATACGTACTTTTGGAGAGCTTCCAACTCTTCGGACTTAACTTTAGAGCTTTCACAGAAGAGTATGTTAGGTGAGAGACAACGAGGCAGAGAGAGAGAGAGAGAGAGAGAGATAAACGAGGAGAAACTCTACGGAGTCGGAGCAACGTGATTCGGAATTATGTAACTGCAATTGCGGCTCTCTCGACAATTACGTGAATCCAAAGAAAAGCCTTTCTCTGTATTTTCTTATTTCTGAATCATAAATTGGTAACTGTATCCCTTGTGTTTACGTTTATTATACAGTGTGTTCGTTGCGCCGAAGTTTGCATCATTAGAAAGCAACAAAAGTGATTATTTTTTTTTGTTAGGATCACGTTGGCATATGCAGAACGTGATTTTTTATAGTAACTAAAATGAGAAAGCGAAGAAAATCATTTTCTTGGTTCCAGCTGGAATATTTATATACTAGTATATAAGTTGACGAGTCACCATTTACGCCCGTTGACTTATGATCGACTGAATTTCGATACTCCAGTGACCGAGTCAAAGAAGACTTCCTATGATTTATGAAGCGAGGAAAAAAATATTCCTTCGTAGAATGAAAAATAAAATATTAATTTATGAACTACGGAAAAAAAAACATTTATTTAGGAAAAGAGAAAAATATCACTTATCCATAAAACAAGGCAAAAAACATTGCATTCGTTAAAGCGAGTCAAACATTCGCGAACAGACAACCCGAAAACCGTCGTTTTTGGTACTCTCCTCGAAGTATCTACCTTATTGAGAACGATCCCTTCAGTGCCCAATTTCCACCAAAGTTTCGCCTTCCCGTGGCGTTGTTTTTGCGATTCAATCATTCGTTCCCCAAAGATGGTGATGGTGATCCAGTTGCTCCGGACAAAAATAGCCGATAGTACGCGAAAAGAAAAAAAAAACAAACAAAAAGAAAATACTGCAATCCCAGTAAACAAGAAAGTCACGACATACTCGTATTAAGGAAGAGTCGTGTATAGGCATTATCGAAGAGATCGCGGGGGGGGGCGAGGGGGTTACTCGTTAACATTATCTGAGACGGTACAGTGCGTGCAAGAGCCCATCTCGAAAGCCCAAGATTGCTCCAACGAATTTCCTGTACCGTGTATAGCACGACCGTAAATCACCTGGAAGTAGGTACCCCCTCCACCCAACCCTATCCCCCAAACCCTAGAAGTAGCCCTTTTCCTCGCAGACTATTCTCCTCGTTTTCCTCTCTCGTTCCGTCTCTCTCGACCGTGCACCTTCACCGTGAGACCAACCTTTGGGTTCTTATACATCTACCTTCTTTTTTTTATTCTTTTTCTTTAACTGCTACCTACCTCCCAGCCACGTCGTACTTTCGGGAAACCGAAGTACCGCGAGCTGCCCTCGATGGATCTATTCTCGTAATTTACTACCCCCCCCCCCTCCTCTCGTCCCTCTTCCTTGGTACCGTTTCTATTCACACAAATATACGCGTGGAGACGTATTCGCGACTCTCTTCTCTCTCACTCTTGTTCTTCACCCTTTTCCACACTTCTCTTATCCCCCGGTCCTTCTTTCACCGCTCGTTTCTTGCACGTCCAGTCTCACCGTTACATACAGCTCCGGCCATCCCCGGAACAACTCCTCCACTTCCGACCCTTTTCGATAGATTTTTCATCCGACAACTTTTTACGTTTTCACACGCTAACACGGGATTGCCTTGATGGAGATGGAGGGATGGGGTGATAAGCGGATCGTGGAAAATATATCGTGCTGTTAATGTTGTATTGTTGTGGACAACGGTAATTGCAGCTCATTGAACTTTTTCCACCAATCAGGCGGTTTCTTCAGATTTACTACGCAAGTGTTTATGATTTTGGGAGGTTGGGGTAAGATTCTTTCTTTTTTTTGTTAAAGTTGTGTAGAGAAATAGGAGAACGAAAGTCAGAACGAAAATTATAGGCTTTTTTTTTTTGAGGGGTAAAACTATTTTGGACGTTTTTTCAAAGGCTGGAGCTTTTCGAAAGAGAGGGCTGAAACCTTTTTCGCTTTTGTTCGGTTTCGCGCGATTCCAACCCCTAAAAACTGCACCATACGAAAATGAAAGTTTTAGACTTTTTTTTTCAATGCCTGAAATCCCCTTTTCAAACAGCCCCTATTATTCCTATGAATTCTATGGTGGAAAGAGTTTCATTGAAGCATTTGCACCAAGATTTCAGGGGTTAACCATGATTTTGTTCAGACCAGTGTTTAGACTTTTTTCAACACAGTGAAAAGAGATATTTTCAAATGATACACGATATACGCGATAGTCGCAAGTATTAAAGAAATAAACGAACGAGATCGGATCGAGAAGCTTATTTCAATGAACTCAAAATCGCGATTTTTCTATTCTTCCAAATTAAATCGATAAGAGTTTGCGTTGTAAAAGTAGTGGTTTATTAAACGCCCTAGACGAATCGAATGGTTCAACATTAAAATATTCAACAGAACTCGGGGTGGCTTCGGTACTGGAGCATATATGTCACGGCAATGCAGAATTTTAATCGCGATGCAATCAACCACACCTGCGCATGAATACTCGGGTTATCAATTATTTCGTTACGTACAAACACCCAAAAGCATTATTATACTGCAACGTAAGATAAAATAACGTTCAATTGAATTTGTCGATGATGAGTTAAAGCCTTGTGCCCTCGTTGAATATATATCGCGTCGTTTTATGAATTCAGCGCTCCGGGACATACATACGTGACAGATATAACGAAAGCTAATTTAAATAATCACAAAATATGGATGTTCAACATGGAATATTTAGAAATGACAGTAAAGCCAGAATCGGTCACAAATTGCGACGCATCTCTTCGGAGGGCGCACATTTTCGAGGATACGAAATCTCCTGCATTGTACATGCATCTGTCCCAATTACGTACGTGTCCTGAAACTGGGCACCGTATAATTTACGATTTAATTTAGATTAGTAGCAGCAATCTTAATTATTCTGCCCTACGGCATGCGAAGTGGAGTTCACCTCTCATCTCACGTTTGCGATCTCTCTCCCTCTCGCCCTCTTTGCAAATTTCTATATATACGATTCTGAGGAATTATCCTTTTTTATTTTGATAATTTTAACTTTTTAAATAATTAATTAATAATTTATGAGTGGAGGACTGTACGTTATGAGTTGTGACGTATAATCCAAGCAAGCTGAAAGTTATGAATTATTATTTATTACCAATTGACTATTTTGTTATAATTTCATGGTTATTTTGTTGTAATTGTACTGTAGTATGTGCATCGTTTTTAATCATTTTTATTAAGGATTTATTACACGATCAAAACGAAAATGGATCTTTGGCTTTTTCACCGATAAACAAACGTGAGATAATATTAAATGTATTTTTCTGGTTGCCAGGGAAACGATGATAATTTAAGGTCGAACGTCCACTGTTTATTGAACGATGTTTTCGTAGGATTATATCAACGGTGGAATTTATTTTCTGTGACTTTTGCACTGTCGTCGAGCGATTTTGAAATTGCCTATTTTATGGCCACGGAAAGTAGCCCATTTGGTGAAATAGATAATATGGGGGAAGGGGTCGGAGGGTTAGGGAGAATAGTAGAAAGTCGGGTAATTAATGTTCACATAAAGGTGACAAAAATCTACCACCAACGCTCAAAATCTTATCGAGCGTCAAGAAAATTCAGTTCAACGATTTTCTCTCTAGAGGCGCAACGGCTCGCATTCTTCGTTCTTGCCGACTGCGCTTGCATCCTACCGAAGTATAAGTATATTTTTTGATGTCACTTGTCACTTGTTCACTGTGCGAATTCCTAACCCCCGTCGCTACGGTAGCTACCGTAAGCTGCAGCAGGGAAAAATCTCCAAAAAATATTCTAGAAACGTTTTTTGCATTTTTCCAGTCTAATTTTGCAGTTTCGGCAAAAATTCCGGCATATTCGTAATCAGCGGAAAATTTCCGATCAAATACACCCTTTTAATACTTAAAAAGCGGAAAAAAATTTTTTTTCGTCCTCCCGGGCCACTTTTCCGGAATCTCAAAAATCACGATATTTCAAAAGGTCGTAGGGTGAGCTTCTTATATGATATCGAAAGACATTTGGAGGGTATGAAAAAGGATTTTGCCTAACTTAAACAATGGCGTTGGATTCGTATCGATATCTCTCATAGTTTCCCCGGAAAGTCCACTTGAAAAATCGCTAAAAAAA
>JAPYZI010001420.1:0-32507 GCA_030523105.1 Ophioninae sp. A BG-2022a
GGGGGGGGGGGGGGGGGGGGGGGGGGGGAAGAAGATGGATAAAGACGAGTGTCGGGAGAGTAGACAGAACGAGAGAGAAGCGAAGAAAAAAAAAAAGGGTGGACGAACGGAATAGAACAAGCCCGGAGAATACACATTTTCGTGACAAATAATGGATCGCAGGGTATGGTGTTATAACAAAGAACGCCGCGCGGTATTTCAGCCGGAAACCTTTCTGAGCGAGAGAATTTCACGCCCGGGAATTTCGTCGCGTTGCACTTTTCCTCTTTTTCTTTTTTATTAATTTTTTATAAATCGCAAACGGGGTAACGAAGAGTGAATACCGATTCTCTTTTCCTTCGCGAGAGCGAAGCAGTTCCGCCAAAAACAAAAAAAAAAAGAAAGAAAAAAGAAAACAAACGAAAGGGGGATACAAAAAGGTCAAAAACGAGGAGATACGAGGGATAAAAAAGGGCAGGGGTTTTAAAAATTGAAGGGCAAGAGGGTATTGAAAGCGTGGATGAAACGAAAGAAAGAGGAGCATGAGAAATCGATGGTTGAATGCACGCTGACCACAGTTTGTCGAAAGAAACGCAACGATTCCCTTCTTTTCCATCCCCCCCCCTCTCACCCTCTCTACCCTTCGCAATACTTCATTCCTCTCTTATTTTTCCTCCCCTTCGCGCGGAATCGCGCAGCTTTTTTCCAGCTGTTTCGTTCTTTTCCAAAAAAAACAAAAAAAATAATAATAAAAACAGCACAAACTCGACTCCGGAGTAATGATAAAAAGAGAATCGAAAAAGAACAAAAAAACACATGGTAGGAGGTACCCCCCAGGGCCATTCATATTCACCGGAAGCCGAAACCGAAAAAAAAAAAAAATAAAAAAAAATAAAGAGCGAAGCAACCGTGAACGATGAGTTTGGATGTGTGTAACTGGAGGTATACAAGGGTGACCTATGTACCAGTAGTAAACCTGACTCTCGGTATATGCACCTGTGTGCGCATGAATTCTCGCGCGCATCGCTCGACCAAGGAATATACATTTCGTGGATGGCCAGAAGAAAAGATTTTCCAACCTCCCCCCCCCCCTTTTCCGCTCCCCGTTGCCGCCACTCCGACCCCGCTTTTCCACACTCCTATCACATACACCGAGCATAATTCACCGGCGTCCGTATACGAGGGTAACTCGACAAAGAATGTAGATAACCGACCAAGAGAAAGGAAGAAACAACTCGGCACGAACGATAATTCAATGGGTCCAGAAGAGGGTGCATACCCTCTCCACGTAACCAAACATTCCACGTGAAATTCGCGAGGAAAGAACGGGTTTGCGAAGACGCGCCGGGGTGTGGGGTTTACCCAAGAGAATCCTGGTGTATGGGTATCAGAAGATGCTCATGTGGGGTCCCTGGTCACCCTGGTGCTGAAACGAGGGTTTTGTCTTTTGGTTGGAAAAAACAAAGAAGAAGAAGAGGACTCGACTGGGTGAAAGCTCGAATACCTTGCGACGTATGTACGAGAACGGACACACTTGCGAACTTATGTATCAAGGTGTATACGTGTATACTATACAGGATGCGAGATTTGCTTATCGCCAGAGATGGCTAGCTAAAATCTCGTCGCTCAAGGTTTTCTCGCTATTAAAACACGATTGCCCTCCAATGTCGAGCTCGTGGATGTAGTTGTTGTTGGTTTTCTTTATTTATTTTTTTTTCTTTTGTTTTTCTTTTTTTGATACGTCTAGTTTCGTGCGCCGCCAAAACTCGAGTTCCAGCTTAAACGCAAAAACTGTCCACCGGAAACTCGGCTAGCCGTGTCGTCCAGTAAAACGTATCTTGTTACGAGTGATCCTCCTACCGTCTGGGGAACCTCCGAAAGACTACGGTTCACACCTGTGCTTCAACGCCAATGGTACAAGCTACACGACTCGGCAAACCAGTTCTGTATTCGCCCCAACGACACACTGTATAATGTTACCTTACCAACCTGCTGGGACCTACGAACCTTCGATATTTACGTACCGACACGGAAACATTAATTTCCCTTGCGTCGATGATGAAACTTTTGACACTTTTCGAATATCGAACGTGTAAGCTCATTATCCGGAGGATAGGTGAACGATCGATCTTGATGGGGGCACGGAAAATTTTCAGCTTTTACTTCGAGTAGAGTTATGATACTGACGAGGCGTTTTCGCTGTTGGTTAAATTTAAGGGACTTTTATTTTTTAGAGGAGGGCAGTTTCAAGAAACGACAGGAAATATACGAATTTAAAAATGATTTTTGTTTTTATTTAGAAACTGATTTTATATTTATTTTTTTTTGCGATGGTTTTGATTTTTGAAACATTTATTTTCATTTTTTGATTATTTTTCAGGAATCAAACGAAATATGCGAATTTAAAAATGATTTTTTATTTTTATTTAGAAACTGATTATATATTTATTTTTATTTTGCAATAGATTTGATTTTAAAAAATGTTTAATTTCATTTTTTTATGATTTTTCAGGAACGAAACGAAATATGCAAATTTAAAAATGATATTTTTGTTTATTTAGAAACTGATTATATATTTATTTTTATTTTGCAATGGATTTGATATTTAAAAATATTTATTTTCATTTTTTGATTATTTTTCGGTGGGAACGTTTTTTTATTCGAGTTTTATAATTTGACGAAAAATTTGTTGCGTTATTGGAGCTGTTTTTTTTTTCAAAAATCGTTTGGTAGTTTTTCTTTCTCGCTACTATTTGGTGCAAAAGTAATGATGAAATAAAAATAAATAAAATTCATAAAAAATCATGAGTTTGAGTAGAAACAATATTTAGTACTCAAATAAATACTGAATAATCGCTCTAAAAAATAATCCCATTCCGTTTATTATACAAACAAACAAAAAATGGTCGAAACGTTGACTTTTTTCGATCGCTGCATTAGTCTTACCCCTTAATGGAAGCGATAAGAACCCGAACGATTTTTGCTCGGCATTTTTCAAGTTTTCGTTTGCCGAGACGTACTCGGTCGATGGGGAGTCCTCGCGGAGGGAGACTTTTGCTCATTTGGCGGTTGGACGAGGGATGTGCGGGCAATATTTCAGGGAGCCGTTCTCGTTACACTTCCGGTCGATCAGGAAGATTCATGGGTGCATGCAGCGAACGAAAGATAGCGAGAGAAAGCATCACCGGGGCAATGGAATAGAAGATGAACGCGCAGGAAGTGAACCAATCGAGATCGCAGTACTGGCTTCGTAAGCAATGTTCAGCGAACGACCACCAGCAATCCCCTCCAGCCATACCCAACGTTGATGTATGCAATTCTGGTAGGAAACGTCGTTTCAGAGGGAAAATCACTTTTACGGTGGAAGTGGACGGATTTGGAGGAAACGAAGAAGATACCGCGTCAATTGACGTTTCAGAAGGCAAATAAAAGTAAGGCACCAGGTACGAAAAGAAGTTTGAAAGATCGAGTGGAGGAACGGTCGAACCGGAAGTCAGGTAAAATCGAATGAAACTGAAGCGTTGAAAATGGCGTCTCAAAAAGACAGCTAGTAAAGAGGTAAGGAAAAAATCTAGGGTCCAGAACTCTAGCCCACGTGACGACAATCAAGCCGTCATTCATCGGTAGGAACCGTGAATGTAACGGTAAATTCGAAACGGCGAGCTTGGGTTCACCCTGATTGGTCGTATTACGTGAAAAGGATCCCTCGAGTTCGTCTTCCCGACCACGCCGTCCTACCTACCGATGGAACGGTGAATTACCATTAGGAGTTTTTCACTTCGAACCAGGAGGTTAGCAGGGTGAGTGGGGGACGACGACGACGAGGACGACGACGACGACGACGACTACCCCAATGAACAGTTTGCTCTTCGGGGGTTCCGCGCTAAAGATGAGCTTCGATTGACACAATGCTCACAATCGCGAACGACGACACTCTTTTATACGTTTTCACTATCGGTAACAAACCTCATTCAGTCACAAAAGAAAATGTTGACGTTGAATCAAGCTTTCGCGATTCACTCGCTTTCGTCTCGCTTTCTGTTTCTCCGGGAGGCTTGGACTCGACGGCGGTTGAGATTTCTCGGGAGAAAAGCGATAGGTTAGGAGAGAGAAAGGAAACGATGAGGGAAGAGCTTGGGGATGAAGGAAACGAAGGGAGTTCCAGAGAATTCTGGCTGGAAAAAGAGTGCCATAATGGAATCTGGACGGAACAATGAGAGGAGATTCTACCGTGGTGGATGCGTGCTTTCACTGTGGGTTCTTTAGGAGACTCGGAACAGAGTTACTCGATCTTTCGTCAATTTGGGTCCATTTTCGTTCGACCAATTTTGGCTTGAGCGAAAAATTGCGTTTTCTCGTTCCGTCCTCCAATGTTTTTTTTTCCCTACTGAATAAAACTCGAGTTTGGTGACCACTTGCTGGCTCTTGACCTTGGAATTTCTACATTCGCTTTCGCGTATTTATTTTCTTCAAGGTCTCGGAAATTATTTTCAACGAGTTTGGGAAATTGGCTTTTCGAAAGAGGAAGATCGCGATCGAACGGTAAGTTCTCGAGAATCTCAAATTGAAGATCGTTACGATTTAAGGATTTGAAGAGTTTGTACGATGTTGAAGTTGATCCATTTTTTGTCGAATTTTGAGATATATAGACTGGTTGATTTTTTAAATAATAAAAGTGCATATTTTGTGCTAATTTGTCCAATTTTGTCCAACTTTGTTCATATTTGTCCAACTATGTCCAAATTTGTCCAATTTTGTTCAACTCTATCCAACTTTGTACAAATGTGTCCAATTTTCTCCAACTTCGTTCTAATTTTCTCCAACTTAATCAAAATTTGTCCAACTTTATCAAAATTTGTCCAAATTTATGAAAATCTGTCCAACTTTATCAAAATTTGTCCAACTTAATCGAAATTTGTCCAACTTAATCAAAATTTGTCCAACTTAATCAAAATTTGTCCAACTTTATCAAAATTTGTCCAACTTTATGAAAATCTGTCCAACTTTATTAAAATTTGTCCAACTTAATCAAAATCTGTCCAACTTTATCAAAATTTGTCCAACTTTATCAAAATTTGTCCAACTTTATCAAAATTTGTCCAACTTTATGAAAATCTGTCCAACTTTATTAAAATTTGTCCAACTTAATCAAAATTTGTCCAACTTAATCAAAATTTGTCCAACTTTATCAAAATTTGTCCAACTTTATCAAAATTTGTCCAACTTTATCAAAATTTGTCCAACTTTAGTAAAATTTGTCCAAGTTCGTCCACTTTTGTCCAACCTTGTCAAAATTTGTCCAATTTTGTCCAACTTTATCCAAAGATTCAGTCGTATCCCCTTGAAACGAATTTACCCAAGTAACTCTGATTTTCCGTCAGCATTGGAATCCCTCGACTCACCGGATTTCGTCCGCATCCTTAGGCTCGCTTCCGAGCCAAAATGTCGGACTGTGACTGGATTAATAGTGCAGGATCGGATAATTGAACGGAATAGGATAATGGTGTAGGATACGTGGCACTGCGAATATATATTTTCGTTGGTGATCACGCGTGTAGAAAAGAGAGAGAGAGAGAGAGAGAGAAAGCGTTGAACAACGTTTGAGCGGCGAGGGTGGCGGCAAAGAAAGAGTTGGAGGGGGCAAGACCGAGGAGGAACAATTCCGGCGCATGCGCGTCCTCGTCAAACGTAGAGCTCCGGCGCTACGCAACGCACGGCGACGACCAGTCTCGCCGGTGGCAATACGGTGAAGAGATATACTCGCAATTATTCCCAGTGACACGAGAACGTCTTCCATCCGAAATCCTATCGCTTTTAAACGCGAACTTGAACACGAAATTTCGATAATCGCGGCGAACAATTTTTGTTTCCACTTATCGATAAAAAAAAGTATACAAAAGTCAGTGAAGATTCGAGAAAGGAAAATAGTTCGAAAGTGCGAACGAATTTGAACTTTCGTTGGAGTTTTGGGATTTTTCTTTCGGTTTTCCTATACGCAGTTGCTCACGTGATCGGAGATAAAAGTTTGAAACGTCGATGTGGAGAGTGTCGTGCGAAGGATTCGTGACGGAAAGAGATCCGAAGTGTCGCGATATTTCGAGTGCCGCGTATACGTTGTTGCGCATGCGCGCGTTGTGTCGTTATTTTTTTTCTTTCTTTTCGCCCGTCGGCCGTTGAGAGTTCGGTAAAAAGATCGCGGGCTTTTGCCGGTTCGATGGATACGTCCTCGACGAGTGAGTGGTGAAGAGCCGCGTGTAAACAAAGAATCAACGCTGTGTTTCGTTTCGTGGTAGCCGAGCAGCATCGGGACACGCGCTCGCAACGCTTTTCACCCCCCACCCCCCGCCCCCTCTCTCTCCCTTTTATTCCGTCGACTCGCTTCTTCGGTCTTTATCTTTGCGTAGATCGCGCCCCTTCCTGCCTTCCATGAAATTTCTCTTTCCTTCGTAAATACGCGAAACCGCCGTTCGACGATATATATCGCGAGTTGTTCCCGGTGTTTTCTTTTTTGTTTTATCGAGAGAGTTTCGGTTACGAATCGGAAAACTCTTTTGTGGACTACGGAAGTGAAACTCGAGGATAATTCTGCGTTCCTTCGGTGTTACGAACTACCTCCCAAAACCCATCGACCATTTTCTTTCAATCCTCTTCGCGACTCGTCAGAATGACTCGGATCTCTTGGATGAAAGCGGTCGTCCTGCTCGCCATCGTTACAGGTTAGCATTTCAATATTTTCCGGAATATTCGTGTTCGCCGGTTAACCTCCAAACGAATTACCAGATTTCCGTTATTTTTGCCCCCACCCCTCGTGCGTGTTTCTGGGATATTTCGGAGAATCACGATTTTTCCGAGTACTTATTTTCAATGGTTTTTCAGTTGGCGGAAGTACCTGTTCCTAATATGGCTGTTAGGCATTCTTCAGTTTTCGATTGATCGATGACGTTCCCACCGGGATACAACGAAAACGACCTTTTTGTTTTTTTGTTTGTTTTAATTAACGGTGATTGAAGCCAAAGCCACCGAAACATCTAAGATCGTGGTTCAGCGATTTGGAACAGATTACTTGTACGCATTTTCAACCACTTAAGGGGTTACTTTTTTCTTAGTTGATAGACGTCCTGAATTTGTGCCAATTGGACAAATTCAGGGCCAGTGATCTTGATAGTTTCAACGTTTGAAAACGATGCAACTTCTGTTAAAAAATGCATTCCCAATTTTACCCTCTTAAAGGTCGATTTTCCAGAACGGCAAGAACGCTTTTTTTTTCAATTTTCCATCGATTAGTGTAAATACGAATTTTCGTGAATTCAACTCGAAGAATTACGGATTTTCGTATAAACTTGCGTATTTTATTTTACCCTGTTAAAGGAAGAATTTCGTGAAATTCTTGATTAGTGGATATTTCTGTCACAAAGAAAACCTACCACCGATATTTCGAGTTTGCAACTCTAAGCTTTGCGTTGATAGATCAGTCAGTCGGTTGAGAAGAAAATAGCGGATTTCTACGTGTAGAAACGCGGAAGTTTCAAGAAAAATAGTGTTTTAAAAAAGTGACGCTGACCTTGAACCGTCCAGCTTTAGCTTTAAACTTAAAAATAAATAATATTGATGACCAGTTGACCAATTGGAATTTAATTGGGATGCACCGATCGAGAAAGCATTAAAAATCTTCGAGCTTCGGTCAAATTAGTGAAAGAATTTTTTTGAAAATTGTTTAACTTTTTCAAAAGTTGTGTTTTTTTTTTTTTGACTTTCCAAAGCTCGATGAGATTTAAGGCGGATCGATGAAAATGATATTCGTGTCTTGTTCTCGAGATTACAACACGTACGGAATGATAGTTCGTACTGATGATCACGCTTTTAGATAGACGTGATTGATGGTTCGCTGTCCTTCATTACGCTCTTTGTGCCCGATGGCACAATACGTATTATTGAACTCACTTTATTATTTAGCTTGCCTCCACATTTAGGTGCGGGGATAAATCACCCTGGGCAAATGAGACACATTCATCAAATTCGGGTTCAAATATCTAATAGCCTTTGGCTTTGAACGGGTCTTCAGGGGCCGATTATTTTTTCTCTTCAATTCTTCAATGTTAAATCTGAGAAGTATGATCACCAAATTTTTCTTGATATAAAAAAAACTAACAAAGTGTTGATGAAATTAAAATTCGCAACGTTGGGACGCAAAAAATGATTATTATTTAATTTTTCTATTTTTTCTTTCACTGAAATCGTAAATGAAATTCTTGAATAATTATAAAAATCTTTATTGTCATAACCTAAAATTCAAATCCGAAAAAACAATTTTCCCAAATAAGGGATCCGAGGACACAAAAAAAAAATGAGAAAAGAAATTTCATTGCGTTGCAACGATGCGAAATTCAAGTCTATCATTTTTTATTTTTTATCCTTTCGAGTAACAAAATCTACTTTGATTTTTTTTATATTTGTTTGATTATTTTTTTATAGGGCGTTGATTTTTTGAATAATTTTTACAAAATATATCCTAACTCGTTTTTTCCTAAATTGATTATTCGTGCGTCATCTATGATATCCAAAGCATGTTTCGGAATTTTTTTATCCACCTCTAACGAATCAATTTGTAACGGTTGTTTTTTTTTCGAACTTTATATTATTTTCTTTTGTTTTTTACTAATACACGACAAGGTAGAATCGCCCCAGGATGACTACCCCGAACAACTCGGAAAGTGAATGCGATCGATTCAGCCTGGGCACCATGAAATTCTTCGAAAAGTTACCACGCTCAGAATTGAATGAATTGATCCAATTCGAACATTGCGAATTCCGCTGCCAAATAACTCCCGTGATTTCGTTGGTCAATTGTTGGAAAAGAAAAAAAGAAATGTCTCGTTGATTAGTATTAACCGGAACGCGGCGGTGTATCTTTATAGACGCGTGTGTCTTCATCTCGTGTCACTTTTTTCCATTCGTTGTAACGTACGATTGAAAAAGTTTAAAAAAAAAAGTGTGCGCGTGAGAAAATGCTCGTAATCGCACGTATTACTCCACGAAATCCTCCATTCGAAAGCCCCCCCCCGGTGGGGAAAAAAAAAACAAAAACGAGAATACTTTCTGGTTACACGTACCGAAACACAAGAGGAAAATAAGAGACGTGTTTTTTTTTGTTTTTTTTTTTTTTTTTTCGTTCCGTTCAAGCTCTCGTGCACTTCTTTTGCGGAAGTAGCCGGGAGATAAACGGAAAACTGGACGAGAAAATGTCGCGAAAATAGTCGAAGATCCTTTGCCAACAAAATGAGAAAAAGAGAAAAAGACACGGGACGAAGAGGCGGGTAGGGGGAGGGATGGAGAAAGTGAGAGAATCCTAGTGTCGCTCTCGGAGATTGCTGGGGTGTATTACAAACCCGAGATCCCTCTCGGAACTCTCCCACATATACCGGAGTGGTAACTTCACGCTGAGACACCGCGTGCCGGGAAATAAAGTCACGAACGGAAAGAATGAAAAGAAAAAAAAAAAAGAAAAACGAAAAAAAAAAAGTGAATTGGAAGAACGACTCTTTGGTATGGTGCTTGTTATTTTTTAACTTTCGCCATTGTTCCTCCATTCTCGTCTATGATTTACAAAACCGTACGTGTCATATTTACAAAATTTTCGTTCAATGAAATTCCGAGGATCGTTATGTCGAGAGGAAACTTTTGAAAAATATGGAAAAACTTTGATTTATGCGCATTGCTTCTGTGCTTAATTAAGTTTCACCACCGACCAAGTGGATCTCAATATTTTCAACGAATTTCTTTTTATCTCTTTAAGGGATGATGCTTTTTTTTTATGGCTGAAATTTCACCCCTTAAAATCGTTAAATGAAAAAAGAAAAGCATTAAATAAAAAATAGAATTAGTAAAATTAGTAAAATTAGTAAATACAATTAGTAAATTAAAAAAATAAAGTAAAATAAAATTAGAACGTTATGTTACTCGAAACTATTTTGTTAAACTGTTTATCTCGGATCGATTGGGACAAACGTTTTTTTTTTTTACCTAAAAATTCGATAAGTATTTTTCTTGAAGGCCAACCCAAATGGCCGTTTCTCTTTTCATCTTGAATATCTCAAGATCGAATTGGCAACGACTGGAAAACTCGAGTGAAAAGGAAAACAGCCACCGAAAAATAATAGGCACTTTATCAGACAAGTTTCTCGGGAGTTATTGTATTTCCGGCGCGCAGAAGACTCCGTGGTGTCACTGCGGCGGATGATTAATTTATACTTGAAACTGCGTTCAGCCACGGCGAAACACAATACACGAGATTCCTAGAGTTCCGTAGCGCTTTCGTACCGTCAAGTTTTGAATTTTCTCTTCAGGTCGGAAATCTTTTCACAACTCATTTCACACCAATTGAAAAGTTCTAGCCCATACTACAGAAATTCCATCAAATTTTCATGGTTCGACGAAAACTTTTGAGAATTTCGTCAACATTCAGAAAAAAAAAAAAAATAAATAAAACACTTGCAAATTTTTTCGAAATAACATGAAAAAAAAAATAAAATAAAAAACTAAAATACTGCAGGACGATTTTATGAATATTCGTACCACGAATATTGATTTTTCACACCGATGGAAAATATTCATACTTCGACAGAAATATTCATATTTCCTTCGTTTGATTAATGCGTTTTTAAAAGCCCCGAAATTTTCGAGAATTGGTCTCCGTTTTATTCAACTATTAGGTGTAGTAAAAAGAAATCAATTATTTTCTCAACCAATCACAAAACAGCGACAAAAGTTTGTTTAGTACGAAATCTCGTAATTAGGTACACTAGCTAATGATTAATGACGAATAAATGATTATCCACGTTGAACGACGAATCTGATATTGCGTAGAATAACCAGGAATTCTAAAGGCTTCATCGTACGTATGGCTGCCAACATACAAATCCAATAAAGTCTCCATCGATCCACAATCCCCTAGATCTACTAAAATGATATTTGACTTGGACAGGTCGTAGTTGAACCGTCAAGACTTTACGAGTCTATGAAAACTGCACATCTTTGGATTGTAGAACCCAAACCGCGGATCCATCACCGTTGGTTCGCTGGTTGATAGTTCTAATGTAACAATTATACTTCGCGTATAATTAAGGAAGAATTGGCACGTATTTGGAGTCTCACGCGCTCTGGTGAAGGTTGAAATCGGATCTACCTCATTAGACTTCCGTTGAAACTTGTAGCCCAACCGCTCAGTCACGAATCTCCAAATTACGCGATCAACTCTCCGGAATACTTCGATCGGATTAAACTCGAGTGGATTTTAGCTCGATGAAAATGGGATGGGGAAATATATGTAGAAAAAAAAAGAATCAGTTCGTTCGTAACGCGAAGCTTAAAGCTTTTTCATAGCGAGCCTGTATCAACAAAAAGTAAGATGAAAAAAACGCCTCGCAGTCGAGCAAAAAATTTTGCTTTATACGAGAATTGGGCGAGCGTAAGAATCGATTATGCCTTCACGTATCCGGTGTAGCCAACGATCATGCACTTTTGCACCTGACGTTGCAAAAAGGGCCGGGGTCTGCTCTCCTCGGACTATCCGTCGGTCGATCAACACACAAACGCTCTACACACACACACACCCTTCACTTAGTAAAGTTGTTCGAAGACCCGGAACCAGCAATCAACCCCCGGGATGGTAATTATCTTCCCTGGTGAATAATGAGTGACAAGTATATTTTTCATCCCTCTGTGTATAATACATAGCTTTTCGTGTTGAATTTTCATTTTGTGTGGACGTTGATATAAATCGAGGACAAAGCGAATCAACGAATTTTCAGATAGCTGTCGAACTGTTTTGAAAAAAGAAATAAAATTGAAGCTCGCAACGTTGCGAATCAACGAAAATTATTATTTTTATATTATTCTATGTTTTTTTTTTTTTTTCACTGAAATCGTAAGTTAATTTTTTTCATTAATTAAACAAATATTTATTTGGATAAGTTGGAATAAGTTCATATCTGATAAAATGAGAAAAGAAATTTCATTGCGTCGCAACGATGCGATCTTCAATTCCATTTTGAAAATGTAATATGAAGAATTCTTATTTTCAATTCCGTTGATTTTTTTTAGGGATAAATTAAATGTTAAGTGTTTTAAAATTCATTTTTATGCATCGGTTAAACATTTTTTATCGTTCGGTTAAAACATTTGTTTATTTGGACAAATTCAAATATCGATTTTTGCATCTCCGAAAATATGGTTTACGTATGTTTTAAAATGATGCGAATATTTTTGTGGCTCTCCTCAAGGATTGGGTTTGACTTTTTCAAAAGGGTGGATGATGAGACTCGGATCATTAATTTTATTTAACCGATTCGTTTGGTCTTTACTTATATTCTAGAATCCTAAAATACACCAAAAAACAGTTCGTTGCTGTTGGTTGGAATCCAAGAATGTAAACTTCAGACTCACAAATATTTCCGTATATTTTTCAAACTTTTTTTCGTAGTACTTTTAAACGAATCACGATTCCGTCGTTGAAAGGATCGATATCAGTATCCAGCAGGAATACACTATTTTCCATTTTATCAATGACACAAAATATCAATATTTCAATAACTACCTCACACAAAAAAAAAAGAGCATCAAACCTAATCAAACTTATCTCAGTACCTTGACGAAGGGACTCCCCCAACTTCCGGAATTTCTCAAATCGTATAACTTCCGCAACGCGCATCGTGCCGGTCAACTTCGAAAACGGCTCGAATGCATCTCGATAAATTTGGGGGAAAGTTCGACGTGGGCTTTAAGAGTAAACTTTCGGTGATAAAAAAAAAGAAAAAAAAAAGAAAAAAAAAGATTGGTAGCGGTGATTTTCCAAATGTAGCACTTATGTGTCTGATACGTAAGGCCGTAACTACTTAAGTTTCATTCCCGCTCGTGCCTATCGCGATATAAGCCAACTCGGATGTTCTCATCTCTCGAGCGTGTTAGTCCGCAGCTATCGTCGAGTTGCATGCCAACAACTCTATGATAAACGATAGTCTGTCTATATATCTTCCAGCTTTTCGACTACTCAGCAGTGATGACGAGAAACCGCGATGGTGAGTGAAGCCAGGGTTTGGAGGGGGAAGGAGAGCCGGAAAGCTGGAGTTAACAAAAGGAACTACTATTTGCCATATATATATATATATATATTGAGAGAAAACGAGAGAGAGAGAGAGAGGGAGAGAAAGAGAGAGAGAGAGAGAAAGGGTAGAACGAAAGGCGGGAGGGTAGTAGGGGTTAAAGAGAGAAACGGACGAAGATAGAGCGAAGGGTATAATCGCCTCTCTGGGTAACTGTACTCACGCGTTCGCAAGGCCGATTTTGCTGGGTCGAAGGGTTGGTAGGCTACGTATTATATAACACTGAGAGGAAGAGAAACGAAGAGAGAAAGTGTGACTTAATTCTCACTCTGTATATCCGTGGTTGGCTAGGTTACGAACTATTAAAGCCTATACGAATCCACGAGCTTCTCAAAATCCGCCTTCTCTTTAATCTTTCTTTCTCATTCTCGTTGTAACGCTCACGTATACTCATGAACGTTCAAGCTTGTATCGTTGAAACTGGACAAATATGATTTTTCGTATTTTTTAAATTTCCGTTGGTAGGTTTCACGTACGAAAATCCTGCAAACGTTTATTTGAATTTTTATTCACGTGTCGATTTTTTTTTTAATTCTGTCATTTCGGATTTTTTATTACAGTGAAAATATGGAAGAGCAAATAAAAATTCGTTGAATGATAATGAAGGTTTTTTTTTTATTTCTTTTTTTTTTTAATCGACAAACGGTTTGTTTTTACAAATTAGGGCTGGAAGGTTTTATAATGGAAATATTTGAAAACGTTGGAACCCGTTAGCAGAAATAATTATTGGATGACGGCGAAAAATGAAACTTTGTTGATTTCTAATATGGTAAACTTTAGTGTTGTCTCTTTAAAGTAGTGATTTTTCTCTTTCGTATTTTCCTTGCTTTTTTCGGTTTACCATCTGTTTGACAAAAGCGTGTACGACTACATTTTATTCAGGGATCGAAGGTTTCGATTGTAACTCGAAAGTTATTATTTTAAAGCTTCCTTTTGCGATGACGTTTAACTTTGCATAATGGAAATACGACGATATTGTTTTCTGCAGGAGATTTACAAAAGTGTGTACTTTTGTATGTTCAGAGATTTTAAAAATCGAGTCATAACGAGATATTCGTATTTTCACAAAATTCTCCCTAATAAATAAATACCCGGAAGGCTAAAATACAATATGCAATAAAAAAAAACAACTTTCCGTGACGTAATATCACCCAAAATGATGGAATCGAGAATTCCATGGGGAAAAATGATTTTTCCTATAAAAATTGGGTTGGTGCCTCAATTAGGTATAAATACTGAAAAAATGACTTCTATTTCGAATATCTCTTCAATTCAATCTTCAAACACATTGTTGATACCGATTTTTATTTGCTCTTCCTCATTTTCATTGCAATAAAAAAATCCTAAATGACAGAATTGAACAAAAATCGACACCTGTATAAAAATCCGAATAAACGCTTGCAGGATTTTCGTAGGTGAAACCTACCGAGGGAAATTTGATTTTTGGAGGGCTCAACTTGCCGATTTATGGGATATCCTGTCAAGCCCCATAATCGACCAAACATCCAGACTTCATCTTTTCTTTTGGTTATCATTTCTTGTATTTCGTCCGTTCTTTTCCTCACTATTTCAGCCCTTTTCTCATGACGGCGTTATAAATAGAGCGCCACGTTATTATTGTCACTATATACTTCGGTATACGCGCTTCGGCTAAAACTTTTACTTTCATACCTCTACTTCCCTTTTCACACACTTTTTTTTTCCCTCGTGGTTTTCTGTCCTGTGAGCTTTTACAAACTCAATTAAATTTTTCCGCAGCTTCTTCCGAGTCTCGATCCGTAATAACCCTGGTACCCTTGGTAAGGGGACTTAATTGAGAACACGCAATTAAAACGAGAGAGAAAGAGAGAGAAAAGATAATTTCGTTCTATTTTCATCAAAGACTCATAAATAGTCAGGCAGTTATAACATGGACAGAAGATCTTTCAATGATGGAAGATGAAAGATTATTTCATTATGTGAAATTTTATTGGCAGTTCGTGTATGTCTTATTTCACTGAGCTACTTTCATTTTTTGAATTCGACAAAATAAATCGTAAAAATAAATCAGAATTTCTACGAAAAAGAAACAAGAAAAACCAAACTTCCACGAAAATGAAGACACTATTTTTTTTTGTTCTCGGATATTGACAATTTGTATGTTTTTGTACGTGGAAAACCAAAATATAGATTTTTGTATAGTCGACCGAAAACAATTAAAAATTCACGGCCATTGATACTGAAAGGATAAAAATTTGAATTTTTATTCCATCAATCGATGGTGTTGAAAAATACAAAGCAATGAAATATTCATATCCCTACATATCAGACAGTCAAAAAATGGGTATTTCTTTCATCAATCAAAAGCGACGAAAAAATCATCTCCGTTCCCACGACAAAGGCAAAGGTATGAATTATTCAGAATCTACTTCTATGATTTATGTTCCTGCACATAATACTCATAGTCACTGCATTTTAAAAAGAAGTAAGATTATCAAGAATGACACGCTTTCGACCAAAAAAAAAACGGTGCAAAAAAAAAGAAATTCGCGACCAAGCACTCACCTCGGAATTCTCCGACCTGCCTTTCATAACTTTTACCTTTATCCAAATGAGGTTTTCAAGGCATCTGCGAGGGTTTTTGAGCCCAAGGATAATGGGCGGACCTTTCAGAAAATGACGCGAGTTCTTTTTCTCTTCTCGAGAAAATAATATTAGTATTAATCATCAGAATATTACACGTCTAATTTAAGGCCTAGCCAGACAAAATCGTACTCTATTTAAGAATTTAAGTAATTACTTCATTGGGCTTAAATGATGAAAAATTGTGTCTTGTCAAAAGAAAATTCCAATTTCAAAATATCGATAAATTTCGATAAAAACAACGAGTTGTTTTTTTCATAAACCAGATAATATAATCTGAAACACATCTCTTGTTTTTGGTAATCGTGTTTTAATCATCGAAACAAAAAATGTAATTTCTTTCGATTTTTCGAAGAAAAATTACTTTATTATTGTTAATAACTAATGGAAAAAATACTGAGTGGAATATTTAAGTTCCGTTTTAAACGGTGGAAAATTCAATCCCGTTTAAATGCAGCGATACGTAAATAATACATAAATTGAAAACGGCTGATAAAAAGAGTTTTTCGTCATCAATCGTGGAATCGGACAGAAATCGTGCGAAAAAGTTTCACGGAGTGCGCGAAAGACCGGAATATATATGAGGGCCAAGCGCGAATGTCCGCACGTCTGGAATTTTTACAACTCGCCTCTTTCTCAGCCCAGTCGATTTTCCATGAAAAAAAGGGGAGGAGAAAAGGAGAAAAGAGGAGAAGAGGCGAGATGACAGAGATATAGAAAATATATAAGGATGAGAAGCCGAGTAGGAATAGGACGAGGACGTCGAGAGTACCCCGGAGCTAAAGAGACTCACCGTGACAGAGTCGTCTCACGACGAGACTGGGTTCAACCTCTATGTATTCATATGTCTCAACGTGTATGTGTGTATAAGATTAAAAGAAGGCAGAGGCTGCGAGTGTCACGAGAAAAGTGAGAAAAAGAACTGGGACACTTTGAATGAACTTCGGATTTCCGGGACGTGTGTGAACGCTAGGACAAAATGCCGTACCGAATCACGTCGCCCCGGTGGCCATGTGATAGGCGAAAAAATTGGAGCATCCCAGAGAAATAGGGACATCGCGAGAGCCCTCGTCTCTAACTTTTGTCAATTTTCGGTTGACCCCGCAGGGGACAAAAGAGACACGGCTTCGGGATTGTACGAGAGAAACAAGGGGTCCAAAATTACGGTTCTTGAAAAATAAAAAACTACTAGTAATTACAGCGATCGAAACTAGCTTTGCAGTAATCACTGAGGGCGACTTTTCCTCGGTGAGTTAATCGAGGACCTCGAGCTTTCGCTAGAGATCTTTATTCATGATTTTGAATTTCGTGTCGTTGAAAAATTTGACGGAAATATTTCTTTCCTGTTTCATTAAATTTCTGTGCTGGATTTTTGTAATCAAAATTGGGCCAACATTTTTCGGTACTTTTATTTGGAGTTTTAGAAAGAAAGGAAACAACAAATGTTAGGATAATTATGAAGAATGATGAATTCAAAAAAATATTTTGTTACGAATCAACTGTGCAAATTTGTGGGTCCTAATGAAACAACTTATCGCGTGCGTAATACTTTTTCGCGACACTGTATTTATATATGTATCTATATATTTACGTATACATGAAAGAAGCTGAAAATACGAAGAGCCGGTTAGAATTGAATCCATAGGAAATTCCGCATCAGAGATGAAAGGTAACGCGACTTCTTTGACGCTAATTTCAATGACCGTTTCCACGTCGACTTTGGTAGAATAAGGAGTGAATCGACCGTCATTTGATTCGTTGAAGCGTCTTGATTCGCTGTTGTTTTTCCCCTTTGTCTTTCTTTCCCCTTTGTTTGTCAGGCTGCAGGTTTTTCACGTTGGAAAAGAATGATCGAGAAAAATCGGTACAGGGCATAAAAGATTCAAGTTACGTCCCGAATGATGAGGGCTTTGCGAATATAGAGGATCTTTCCTTCTGCGCACGTACGTGTACCGGGATCAGAAATGGGCGTGGTACAGTCGAGATAGAGACGAAGTGGCAGGAAAAAGACAAAAGCCAGTAACTCTGTCAAAGGCCGACAAGTTAAGGCGAGATAGAAACATTGCTCGATCGAGGTGAAAAGTACATGTCCAATTGGATTTACTGCCAGAAAAGAGGAAGACGGAATGCGGGTTAGAAAAGAAGGCCGATAAAGAGAAAAGGAGAGAGAGGGAGGAACGAAAAGAGAGAATAGAAGGCAGGGAAAAGGTTTCGAAAGACGTAAGACAGGACAAATGTGAAAGATATCGACGAGATTCGCCTGGGGATGAAACTGAAGAACGTTTTGTCGGGCAGAAACAACAGTGCCGCGAAATACACGTCGCAGAATGAGAACTGCGCTTTCGGAAAGTCTCAAGCGATTGGAAAAACCTATATACGGTTTGCCTGTTGGTTTAGGTATATATCCGTAGGTATTTATACGGCAAGCTACGAGAAATACGGGCCGATAGCGACCCCGCTCTAAAGTGCTGGATGAAAGAATTGATCCTCCTGCTTCAAGAAAAATTCTTACTCCACGCAATCAGGATATCCTTCACTGCTATACTTTTTGCACTATCGGTACATATGCTTTTTACCTGCGTACCTATTTCCAATACATCGGTTTACTTGATTGCTAAAAATAATACGCGCTCGTAAGTTTGTTTGGTTTTGATCGAAGGGCAGTCAGGAATCGTCAGGAAATTGAAGCTTCCGTCCAATCGATGGTAGTGCCTTCGATTATAACATACCGCGGGTCAACTCTCTTTTTATTTTCAAGTGATATTGATATTCGTGGCTAATACTGGGAGTGGTGACCGTCTCAGCGTATTAAGTGCTGGAGCATCTATCGGATAGCGAAAGATCAGTAAATTTGAAATTTCAACGTTGATACTTGAATCGAAAGCTATCGGAGAATCAGTTGATTGGTGAACCGTCTATCATGGATCGGAATTGGGATGGATATGGACTCGATGGATGTTGGGTTAGGAAATTGTTGACAAAGGGTTGAATCAAAAGGGGTATGAGTTCGAACTGTGATAAAATAAATAATATATCTTTTTGATGAAAATATCCAACGCAGCTGACCTTTCGAGTTCTCTTGGGAGCTTTATCGACCATCATATTTTATCTTTATTAGTATTTTTTGCTCTTACGTACTTGATTACCAAACGGACCGACGAATTAATACAAAAAAACCAACTTTTAAGTATTTCACTCAAATCGACGCGAAACTCAATAGCCTTTAACGTATTCTTCAAGGTATACGGAATACGTCCATAGTCTCGACCATGTGTATGCGTGCGGAAGACAATCGGGTCGAAATGAAACTCCTGGGACGATAAAAGTAAAGAATGAAAATGACATCAGAGGACGTACAGTGGCTTCGATATATAAGACCGAATCCAGGGAAACTCTCGTCTCCGGCGGAAGAAAACGGGAATGCGAGCAGAATAGAAAATAAAAAGCTTTCGCGTGACTTTTTACATCGGGGAAGACCAAGGAAAGCTGGGTGGAGAGTCACCGGTAATAGAGAAAAATAAACCAGCCATGGAACGTGGAATGAAAAATAATTCTATGCTACTCGCTGGTTATAGTCCTAAAATCAGCGAGGTACATAGAAAAAGAAAAAAAAAAAAACGACAACCGCGTACTTTTTTTGAGATTCGTAGAGCTTTTTATCCACAATTTACTCTTCGTACCATTAATTCCAGAACTCGAATAAGATTTTTTCGTTGAATTAAGGATCAAAAGCCAAAATTCATTTTGTAGGAATCAGTTTCATAGTTTCAGTCTTCAAACTATGTAAAAGTTGAACCAGGTGGCATCTGAGTGCGAGAGAGATAGCTAAAATAGTTTATCCGAGATTTCTCCAGGATTAAACATTTCGAACGTTAAATAAAAGAACCATGTCCTGCGTCCATCAAATTTACAGAGCGTGTTGCTTGGCCCAACCAAAAAATGTAAATGTCTAGGAGATAAATAGATTTGAAAACGTGTAAGATTGTGCAAATCTTCTATATGTCCTTAAGGAATTATTGGACGGATGTTAAAAAATCGTCAGAGTTCTTAAAATTTTGGAAAATAATCATTCTTGATAAAATAATTAAAAAGTAATCACTTCAGAATCTTTGAATAATATATAATTTGTCATAATTCAGTAATTATATTTTAACGATAATTTCATCAGCAATCATTAGAAAGACCAGTATATATTTAGTTTTTAGTTTATTATATAAATAATAACCTAAACATTCAATTGATTCGATAATTATTGACAAAAATTAGCCAAACGTATTCATTAAATTTAAAAATTGAGCATCTTTTGCTTGATAATTAAAACGGATGGACCGTCGTTTAGTCTTCACTTATTATTTAAATTGAAAAATTAATATTTCTGAGTGATAATTTATAATCAATTTCTTATGTAAACTTCTAAAATTACGATCCTTCCAATCCGGACTAACCATTTGCCCGCTGCTTAATCCATTAATACCTTAATATTGAATTTCAAAAATGTTGGTCGTACTTCAGGATCGAACCGTTCAAATGCCACCCAGAGACACCGCCTTCGCTTCTGAACCTTCCTCTAATTCTCGACTCGATAAAACAGCGTATGAGAAAAAGTGGTTGCAGGTAATATCGCGGGGTGGTTTCTAAGGAGCAGAAAACAGCGGAGAGACGAAAGTAAAGTCTAGGTTGAAGGTAATAAGGATAGGCTTGCGAAAGTCCTCCGGAACATATACGCGGGCATATTAAAAATATTTCGCCACAACTTACGAGGTTATTTAAAAAATGTTGTAAATAGCGGTTTGGACTTATACGTAACTTCTGCCTTATTATTTTTCCGACCCGTGATAAGAAATCTTATAAGTTAAATATTATGTCCAGTAAAAAGATATGCATCATTTTTCAAGAAGATGGCTTGGAAAAATCATGGATTTCTTTTTACTACTCCTAATAATATTTTTTTTTAACTTGCTGAGATTCTATCAAGTCGAGAACAAAGACTGGCTTCATTAGGATTTGTTCGACCCTGATAGGATTGCCGCAAAGTCCACCCGTGACGTTTTTCCGATAACTCGATTAGAAGTCACCTTTGATCCGTTGCGATTTTTTAAATTCTGTTTTTGTGCTTTCTCACCCTGATAAAAATGACCGTAGTTTATTTTGGGAGGGAAAAAAAGGTTTTTCCACCCTTCAGTGTTTTGTTTTCGCGTACTTGAAACGCAGCAAAGCGTTAGGTAAATACCGGGCGATTAAGGCTTTCGCGTTTTTTGTTTTTTTTTTTTTGTTCGCGATTGTACGCTCAGGGGAGGCGTCCCAGGGTGTTCCAGATTTTTAAGGTTTATTGTACACGCTCATATACAACAGGGACGGAAAAAAGGGAGGAACGAGAGCGGGAGAAAGATCGGGAGAGTAGCTCGGAGTAGAAGAGTTAGGATTGGACAGCGTGTAAACTCACCTCGGGAGCTCGCAATATTGCACCGTTGGGGGTGAAATTTACGAGCTCTTCTCCCGCCCGGGCCCGAGACTATTTGTGTCATTTTGTTCTCCTTTTCCATCACGAAAGCACGCGGGCAACAGATGGGGAGAAAATGTGTCTCTCTGGTGGCTCAACCCTCCGAATTTTATTCCACGCCTAAGAATAATATACGTATTGTATTTTCATGAGGGACTTCCCATCAAGATCATCGTTTTACCGCACAATGGTTATTTCTAGTCGCAAGCAGAAACGGCTGAGGTGATCATCGAAACAAATTCAATTTTTAACAAAAGTTGCCTCTTGCCTATGTTTTTTTTTCTTCCCTAACCAAGCTTTTTTAAAATAATTCATTATTAATTAAAGCAAATAAACTAAGCGGGTATACGATGACCCCTTGGCAGTTTTTGCATGATTCATCAAATTTTCAACTCAATCGATCGTAGATTTCAAATTTATGTGGATTTATCTGGAACACTAGAATTTCGATATCCATCCTGGAGCCATCGATGTTTTTGTATTAGATTTTCGGGTTTTCAAGATTATAGATTTCAGTTGAAACGACTCACGAGATTTTAGAGAGCAACTTGAGTAACGACCAGCTGCGCAGCGTATTTATCAATATTTTTTATTGAACATTTTTTCTAACATACTTCAGAAGTCATACCACAATATGTAGATACATTGAATTAAACAATATTACTCATATCGCTACAAAAAAAAAGTTGCGAAAATATGCCTTTTTTCGCTTTTAAAATCTTAAGGAATTATTGAACGGATATTAAAGAATTGCTTAGAATCTTGACATTTTGAGGAATTATCATTTTTGTCATAAATTCGTTATAAATGTATTATTTGTTATAAATAAATTATCAATTAATTACTGCAGAATTTTTCTAAAGTTCCGAAGGCTAGAATTTCGCTATCCAACGAGGAGCCATCTTTTTTTTCTGTTAGATTTTGGGTTTTTCAAGATTACAGCAGATTTCAGTCGAAATGACTCACGAAGTGGGATCGAGTGTGAGGTTAAGAGAGCAACTCGAGTAACGACCAGCTGCGCAGCGTTTCCAACTTGTTCTTCTCTTTTAAATACTTTTAAAGCGAAGAGTAACGTGAGAAAACGAAAAAAAAAAAGAAAAAAAAACGAAGCGCAAGTACAAGAGGGAGACACTCGTGTTGGCATTTTCAGTGTTGATCCACGACAAGGGTACTACCCGAGAACGTAGTTGCGCGAATGAGGAGAGGGTAATTTTAGAGATGGCACACGTTTCTACATTTCTTTCATTTCTCTATTTGTCTCGTAAACGGTTAGGGGACGAAAATATAAACGTGAAAAAGGGTAAGGAACCCTACCGAGAGGAGGATCTCTTCGTTTTAATAATAAACGTACCGCTGTCCAGCCGGTGGCTCGCACCGAGCACCATAATAAACGATATCCCCCCTCGTACATATTTTCGTAATCTAAATGAAACGTTCCAAGCTAACACGGTGGACAAAAATGAAGGCTCTTCGGATTTTCTTCGTTTGTTGATGACGTTGAATTTTCCATCGTCGTCAACACAACGAATTTCTTTTCCTTCTTCCTCATTTTTATAATTATTAAAAATCGTAAGTCACACACACGTTATTAGCTAAATCGAAATTATCATTCGCTAAATTTCTGTAAGATAAATCTGCCGAAAGAAATTTGTAATACAAGAACTAAATCATTTTTAATGCGTTCTTAACGATACAAATTTCAACGTCGTTAATGGTGATGAATTTTCTTTTAATTTTGATATTTTTGTGACCAGTTTTGCACTTAAACATTGAGAAAATGATTTTAGAAATTCTTATTGAGTGATTCATGACTAATGTTTAATGGATGATTTTTTACGACAATTGAAAATGGATATAAATTTATGAAAATAATTCGTTCAGCTCCAACGATGCATACTCCAATCCCCTTTTTTTCGTGCCTCATGCTCCGATTTTGATAGAATTATTTCTCGAAACTATTTCTTAGTGATAAAAATTGCTTACTGCAAAAATAAGACTACATACTTCGTAAGATTGGGTCAATATAAAGTATTGCTATTTTTTTCCCAAAAGTTTTATATTTCTTTGATATAATCTGTAAATCTCATTCGTCAATATAAAAAAATTACACAGATATAATTTTTACAGTAAAAAAAGCGTTTTTTTGAGTATTTATCTCGTTGGGACCTTTGTCAAAGATTTTTGAATTTATTTTTTTATAAATTGATTTCTCGTACGTCATTTACAATGTTCATAGCATATACTTTAATATTTTTCCTCAACATCGAATAAACAATCTTAACACGATCGTATTTTTGAAAATTTAAAAAGTTCCCTTCAGTAATCTCAAGGGATCGAACTAAATAGAATCGATCCCTTGAGATTACTGAATGTTGTCATATCAAAGTTGACACATAAATAAATATTACTTCGTTTTCGTATAGCCAACGGCGACCCAATATTTTTCCACCGATATTCAATAATTTATTGCATCGGAATATCGATCCACCGATATTTGTAAGATAACAAATCTATTTTCGGAATCTGAGCGGCACTCTTTCAAACAAGATACAGTTCGATTCGGCTTCGAGTGTCCTGTAAAACCGGTACTGCAACAACAGTGTTCATCAGATAACAAAAAAATCAAAAATAAAAAAAAAAGTTCAACGTCATCGAGAGAAAAATGGTTTGGGCTTGAAAGCTACCTTTCACTGAGATACGCGACATAAAACGTTACTCTTGGGTTCTGTCTGTGAAACATAGATGAAGATAGTTCAAACTTTGATAAATTGCACGATTTTTTTTTTTGCGACGGTAAGAAAAAAATGGCAATTAATTCCTTCGTAGTTAAAAAAAAAAAAAAAAACTAATCACCAGTAAAAATATCGAGCTAAAGTTATCTCGCGTCGAAAAAAACTGATACCTGACAATTGAGATATTTAAATAAAAAAGATTATCAGATCCAAGATTGCCGTTTCGTATATTACGTTTTCAACGGAAATATTATCACATCTCGTGAAAAATCGTGCCGTTCGAAAATGATTTTCCGAGTTTTCTTTTTCTTTTTCTTCTTTCTTTTTTCGCGTATTTTTTTTTTTTTTTCTTCTTCATCTTCTCTTCGTTTCGTGACGATATCGCTCGTAGCTCGTATATCCGAAACTTTGCTCTTTTATCACGGGAGGTGCTCGCACGTGGGGTAATAAAAATTGTCTCCAGCGAGGCTCAGCAGGGACCGAGTATCGGGATCACGTTCGACATGCCAACCCCCCATATACTGTCGGGCATTATCAAAATTCCAGAACGCCTCGGGTGCTTTTACCCCTCCAGGAGAACCGAGAAATTTGTGTACACCGATGTGTGTACATGTCAGTGACGTGGATGTGAACACTAACCTTGCGGTGGTTGAATCTCGTGTAGAGAACAGACATCGGTTCCCACGCCGTCTCAAGCGTCTACGCCAAGAAATTTCGCGCATAATTCGAGATAATCCCACCAGGGAGCTCCTTGGGAATGAGATAAATTTGAGGGATCAATGACGTATGCGGGTACCAGCGAATCATTTTTTCTACTAGCTACTCAATGATTCCCCACTGTTTCTTCGTTGTATTTGAAACATTTAAACCCAAACAAACCCAAACCATATTCTTTTACCAGTTAATTAGTAACCCAAACACAAATTGATTCGACCAGTGATACAAAAGTCTCAGTTGTGAACGTTTTTCGTATCTCAAAAGTGTTTTTACAGCTATTCGAAATAAACAATTACGAAATTTGTAGGACGTTCCGTATGGATCTAGAAATCTGTGTGTTTTCGGATTTTCTTCGTTTGCCGATGACCTTGAAGTTTGGGTCGTTGGTATGCAACGTATTTGTTTTGTTTCTTCCATATATTTGATATTACAGGAAATCGTACGTAGCGGATATGTAATTTAATGAAAATTGAAATAAACGTTTGCTGAAATTTCGTGACTGAAATCCGGCAAAGATATTTTGAAAAATAAGAAACAAATGGTTATTAATGTATTCCGAAAATGCAAACTTCAATGTCATTAATGGTAATGATTTTTCTTTTGATTCTTGATTTTTAAAAAGTAGTTTTGAGGTAAGAAATCGAGCGAAGGTTCGGAATAATTCTTATTCAGTGATCCATGACTGATCCGTAATTTGTGATATTAAAAATATATATCGAGCCCGGAAACATTGTTTTATAGTTTTTAGTTGCTTTTCAAAATGGGATATTTAAAAAAGTTGAATATTTATTTGACAGGGCCTTATCGATTTTGGCAATTCTTTAAATTCGTTAAATCGAAGTTTATCGGCACAGTCGTCAGTGAAATTAAAAGCATTGCTCGTTAAATTTTTCACAACGGTTTTTCATTTCGATTCGTTAAAAGGAAGAGCACAAAAGGTGGCACGAGTCTAGCAATTTATGAGTTACTCAGCGTATCCTCGGTTTCCCTCGCGTTCGAGTCCGATATTGATGGCAGATGTAGTTCCAAAATGGAATACGATTTTCCTCGGAGGATTTGTTGGAAATTTACATAAGACACTGAGGAGTCGCCGCACCACCGCAATCTTTTGGATCCTCACCTACTTTCATTCTTCTCTTTTCAAGCGGCAGCGATCTATAGCACGTTAGTCCCGCTCACTTAGAGGCTAATCGTTCCTTACGCCCAACCTCCGACCGTACAGTACTTTTCACAGCCTGTCTTTTACATTTCTCGCTCTGGTAAGGATCGCTATATGTTTCGCTTTCAAAGTTTCTTCCGTATCTGGTCCCTTTTAGCATCTAGGAATTTTTCACTTGAAAGGATTCGGTTTGCAACAGAATGCGATATCGAGAAATAAAAATGACCTTAGGGTCTTGAAGTGACCTTCATTTACAACGATGTTGCGATTTGCAACGTTTGCTTAACAATTGAATGAACACTCAATAATTAAAGCTAAATAATATATCTAATACTTAATAATTAAAGTTTTTGAAATCGGCGTCGCGTTAAATCAAATTTAATAAGTTTTTGGTCAAAAGTGCTTGCATATTCAATCGAATATTATCGCCAGCCATTCAAATGAAATTGATGAACAATTAATTGAAGTAAATTTAAAAAAACATTATTTACCGATAAAAAAGTTAATTATTGAAAGTCTACTTAATGATTTCCCCTTTTGAGTTTACCGTTTTTATCGTTGATTTGTCAATACTTTATTTCATTCTTGGTAATTCCTACGATTTCGTCACAATCTTGCATTACCACGAGCAATCCGTGTAGAAATATTCTCCTAGAATCATATTCTCTAAAGAATTGAGAAACTACGATTCTTGACTCTTTGATTATAAGCAGAAATGGCGTATCAGGGGTTTGTGAAATTGACGGGAGATCCAACTGTTTGTCACCTTGGTTCGTGCAATTTAACTTTTGTTGGGATTCGTTATTTTATTTTATTTTTTTTTTTGTTGTTTTTCAAAGGATTTATAAAGGTTTGAGACGAAAGGATAAGAGACTGATTCTTAAGTTCTTGGCGAAACTTCGTTACTTCATAAAAAACTATATATGGGAATACCACGGGGGAATACCACACGCCAATTTACTTGGACGACGAAGTGTTGAGGACGGAAACTTCATGGGAATAAACTTTGATGGAGTGGTAACTTATACGTACAGACAACGTATATATATAAAGGAGAGCAGCAGGGACCGCGTTTGCCCCTATTCAATTCTGTTCTTGGTTCCTATTCTTCTTTATGCCAATGCAACGAACCCTCTCCGCTAATGTTCTCGTCGTTTCATGGGCTTTGCATTCTCGATGATCTATACATCGTTGACTACGAAAGACGAATGTCGGCAGGAGCACATAGGAAGAGAGAAAGAGAGAGAGAGGGTGGGAGGGAGGAAGAGGGCCAGAGACCTAGGGAGTAAGAGACGCTGTCTCGTGCATTAGACCATGGCAGTTATACGCGTTTCACGATTGATTGAGATGCTTGTATTGTCCTTATACTCGCGTAGAAGCGAGACGGGATTTTCCTCCACGAGGCTTCGTTCAGTCCGCTAAACATAGCACGAATCGTCGACGAAGAGAAATTCTCGCATCCACGGATTACTCGCGAAGAACCGATGGGGAAACAGAAGACGACATCGTTCGTGGGGTTTGCGTTGAAGACGGATTATTCCCTTCTCTGTTACATACAATATGTATGATCCTGTCAAATATATGTTTTATTTGTTTGGGTTCTATTAAATATTTTGATAATACAAAATTTAACGATCGATCCAGCAAGGCGATTATTTGAATTGGCTGATAGAAATGTATGTGTATGTGTGTGTGTTTTTTTTTCAAGATGATGTTAGGAAAAACCAATTTGTAAATATGTACTTTATTTTAGTTATTTTTTACGGTCTTGGTAAAAAAAAATGGTGTAAAAAGATCGATGGAATGTGACTAAAAGAGAGCTAATCTTGAGGATGTTCCCGAAGGGTCCTCAGCAAATGTCATGATGAATTCCGTTTTCCCGCCTCGTGAAACGGTGATTTGATTTATCCGGATTCAATCTCTCCACAGCTTTCCCGCGCTCTTTGATCGCTGCTAAAATAGAAAAGAAAAAAACTAAAGCGACGAAGTCTTTTCCTGCTAGGAAATCGGTATTTCCCAGCGAGTCTTCGAAAGATTGCTTTTATTGGAATTCAGGTGGCGTCGAAGTCACGACACTAATGCCCGTGGCGATACCACTTAAAAACTCCGAATGCATTCGCAAACCGAATTCCAGCTACGATGTTAATTCTAGCAGGACGCTCTGGTATCGTTGAAACGGTTAATATCCGTCAAGCAAGGAAATCGCTGGTATTAACTGTTTCTTTTCAATAATAAATATTAAATACTTCGTTACAACGTTCCAATGAAAGAATGATGGGAATTCGGTGGTACAGTTACATCTCAGTCCTGTATGCAAATATTGTTTTTATCAAAGTTATTCATAATTATTGAGAATGTTCAAGAAATCACAACACTTTTTTTAGGGGGGAGGGGGGTTCAACTAATTATCGTTTAGAACGTTGGTGGGACATTGGATAATTAAGGGAAATATATTATAATAAATAAACAAATTAGAATTTAACTTCGAAATATTCGTAACTCGTGTTAGGAATTTGATTGCTTCTGCTATCTTGTAGTTCCGACGTTGCTACCTTTCAATCGCATTTTTAAAATACTTTTTCATTAATCAGAACAGTCAGTTGTCTTTGTTTTTTTTTTTTTTTTGCAATATTACTTCGTTCACTATTTTCCACGCATTATTCATTTTCGCGTTAATTTTGACGTTCCCCCACAAAGCCAACGAGATTCCAACCAAACTAAAATCAACGAAGATCGAAATTCAATATTTAATAAACGTTTACGTGAGCCTCCGTGATATTTCGAAAATATACTGGAATGACTTCAAAAATATTGATAAACATACATTTCCGGAATATTTTTGAGCAAAAATCCTAACAGCCTTGATAGATTCGGATGAAGGGGTTTCCTACTTGAAATCCAATTAGCGAGTACTTTACACCTCTCTCCGGGATTCCGTCCCACGTCGTAACCGATTCCAGTCGGAGAAATGGAATTCTTCTCAGAACCGGATTAGATCCCCGATAAAATGTCAGCAGACAAAATTTCGCCAGGTTGGTCTTCGAATCGTCACGATCAGGAGAGTAAACCGACGGTCGGTAATACAGACACGAAAACGAATAATACGTATTCCCATCGCGTTAGTCGTAGTACCTACCTCTTTTATATGCTTAGTCTGCACGAGATCCGTCGAATTTTATATCAAACAAGACTTCTCTATTTGCCAAGTTTACCGGGCAAAGTCAATGTACTTGAGGCCCTATGTTTGCAACCAGTTGCCGCATGCGTACACAAATGCCCGAGGATGGTTGGTTGAGAATGAAAGCCTGAAATGGTTGTTTCGGGAGGGAGGGTGAAGACGAGAAGTGTAGAAAGGGTAAGCTGAGTTGCACAAAGTTATTCAATGGGCACAAAAGTTGAGGTAGACTCGAGACGCGAGGGCCCATTATGAAACGAGACGGGAAATAGGTCTGGCAAAGACGAGAATCCACGGAGATGAGGGAAATGGAGAATTAAGAAATTATCTTAGGTCGATTTGACCGACGTAACTCAAACCCTTCATTTACCAGGCTTTTATCTCTTTCGCCAGGATCTGTGCTGATTCGTTTCTCTTTGTCGGTCTAACTGTATAGCCGTTTCTCCTTTCATCGTTCGCTTCACTTTTCCGTTTGCGATTGAGTCGCACCTTCCAGGCGTCCTCTTTGAGTCCCCGCTTCTGACTTTTATTCGGTGAGGAAGAGGTATGTAACTCGAACGATACAACGAATGAGAAACGCTCGTGGTAGTTGGGTGGAAAGTGTCTCGTGTAGATGAGGGCTTTATGCGACGTTCAACACCCCCGTCACGCGCTTACATAAATGAAACTTTACGTGATAAAGCTGACGCTTTCTCCATAAAATTGTCGCTCCAAAAGACGTCCTCGTTATTGTAATGGACGGTCAACCTTATCGTTTTCTTTTTTTTCTTTCTTTGTCGCGATAAGATAATGCACTTTCTGACTTTTCCAGCCATTTTCGTCTCTCTCGTTTTTTGTTCGTCATCTTTTTTTTCTGGCTGAAGGAACAACTGGACAAGAAAATCAAGAGAACGAACTTGAACGAATTTCATTTTAACTATTGCGTTTCTAGATGCCTGGATGAATTATTGGTCAATTGGGCTACGTTTGTCAGGCCAATATTGAGGAATTTTTAATTATTATTATTATTATTATTATTATAACCCTCGACGCTGTATTATTGGATGAAATGAAAAATGATCGATTCGTATCCTGTTTACCGTTAAGTTTACTTGACCGTTTCGACCCTTCCATGAAAAACGTAAAAGCAACGGTGACGAGAAGCAGCAAAAAGGATTATATCCGGCTTGGAGGAATTACGAAATAAATCCAATGAAGTATCACTGCAGAGAAAAAATGTGGTACACGAGCGAGGAGAGCTTTCGCGCAAAAGCTTTCGCATACATTATATTTGAATATAATGGCTCTCACTGAGAGCTTTTATGGATCATACGAAGACATTTTTTCCTTCCCCATTTGTGAAAAATGATGGAGTCCCACGGAGACAGTGGATCGTGATAAACGTAGCGACAATATGGTATGTACGTACGGTACGTGGATCTGCATATTCTCTTTTCGTAAAAAGCTTCGACTGACTCACTGACGTAACATCAATCATTGCTTATTCCCAATCACCAGAGCTGAGAGATTGAAATTTTCTTTCCAGACGTGAGTACTCACTATAAAACACTTTTTCGTAACGCGGGATCGTATTATTGAAAGGGAAATATACAATTTCAAATTTGTAAGTTAGAATTTTACAGATTTTTGAGAGAAATGTTATAAAAATTAATTTTGTAATTGTAGATACTGTAAATCGTGACGATTCGTATCGAAACGACCCCAAAGAAACCCAAACGATATTAAAAATAAAATGTCGAAAGTATCGATTTAGCGAATCAGCTAATGTTACAATTTTGATGAACATGATTGTGTATTATTTTGTTTTCTTGTGTTTACTGAATCCATTATTTCGTGTTTTGTAAAGAAATGAAGGTAGCAAGATGATAAAAATTTTAACCGCGTAAAACTTAATCTTAATCTGAACTGATTCAAAAGAATATAGTCATTCGGTCCATATAAGGAATATACTAATCTGGAATCATCGACATTGATAAATACTGAAAACCGTTGCTTCATCTAGACCGTAAAATTTCCACGGAGTGATCCAAAGGATTTCTCGTTCTTTTCGCTCCAACCTGCCAAGGTGCCTCTACCATTTGCAGAATAACGATCCGATTTTTATCAACCCGAGGTACTGCCACGTTGGTCGAATCCTCCTTTCGTTGCCTCTATAGCAGCATCCTAAAGCTCTCGTAAACCCTTTAAAATTACTCCGTTGAGACCCTGAGGGGTTGCGTCTCGCTCACGGGCAACGCTGACGGTGAACGTGCCATTCGCAGTGACGCGATGTTCAAATCGCCACGTTATACCACTTATAAATTAATAAGATGCGATGAAAGGCAAAGTACAATGGGAAGTAAGGAGAAACGAAAAACGACCGAACGAACCATCGTTTTGCTGAACTCAAAATGGCGTTTCCATATTCCTGAAGAATTTTATTCGACTCTGAGCTTGTTTGGGTTTGTTTGGGTTTGTAAGGTCAGATGCGATGAGATTGCATCCGATGTTGCGAAGCTAAACAATTTTTCCGAAATTTTTCGAAAAAGTGACTCTGACCGGCCGCTTTTCCGGAATCTCAAAAATCACGATATTTCAAAAGCTCGTGGAGTGATGTTCTTTTGTGCTATAGAGATTCAATTGGTGGGTTCGGAAAAGTTTTTCACCTGACTTAAATAATGGCGTTGGATTCGTATTGATATCTCGTATAGTTTTCTCGGGAGGTCCACTTGAAAAATCGCAAAAATAGAGGCAAAGGGGTATGTATGGAAAAATTTGAAAAAATTGATGGTCCAACTTTGAAATTCTGCGAGAAATCGAAAAATCATCGGATTTTCATGATTAAAAAAGCATTTTGAAGGTAAAATCATAACGAAGAGATTGAGCACAGAGTGGAGTGCCAAATCCTAAAAGAAAAAAAGTTATCGATGATTTAGTGATAAAACGTATTTTGCCCAAAAAACGAAAAAAAATTTTGATTTTTAATATTTTTTTTATAGGTCCTTTACGATGTAATTTGATCCCCTGAACACGAATCGACCACTAATTGCCCCAAAAACCCAAAATTTCTATGAAAAAATCGTAAAAAAACACCTTAAAACACGTTTTTCTTTGCTTTGTTCCATGCTTTCCATAAACATTTTATGATATTCGTAATCAGCATAAAATTTCCGATGAAATAGACCCTTTTAAGAGTTCAAAAATGGAAATGAAACGAATAAAAACGTCAGAAAAATAGTCTACAAAAGGTTTTTCGCATTTTCCCAGTCTAATTTTCCACTTTCGGCAAAAACTCGGGCACATTCGTAATCAGCGGACAATTTCCGATGAAACAGACCCTTTTAAAAGTTCAAAAACGGAAAAAAAATTTTTTCGACCTCCCAGGTCTGTTTTCCCGAAATCTCAAAAATCACGATATTTCAAAAGGTCGTAGGGTGAGCTTCTTATATGATATCGAAAGACATTTGGAGGGTTTGAAAAAGGATTT
>JAPYZI010001421.1:0-32501 GCA_030523105.1 Ophioninae sp. A BG-2022a
GGGAGAAGCGAAAAAAAAAAAAAAAAAAAAAAGAACGCCGCGGTCGTTGATTCCGGTCGCGACCAACATCGCCGAGAGGGTGCGGAACCCTGCCAAAATTGTAGGCACGCGCGGCCGAGCGTTATCTCGGAACTACTCCCCGCGCGTTCGTCCTCCCCCCTGCCTCTCTCGCTCGCTCGCTTTCAAAGATCCGTCCTTTATCTCGGTGCCTTTCTCCATTTTTTCTCATCACCGTGAAGAAGGTGGAAATAAATCAGTTCGGGGAGGGTGTTTCGAGAAAGGGCGAACGACGGGTGGTCCCGAAGGGCCGGTAATTCCTAACCGAGGAATCAACGATCGATCGTCCCGTAACCGAAAGGGCCCTCTCGTTTCCGAACTTTTCCCCTCCGATGATACTCCCTCCCCTTTTCGTCGACCGAAGGAGGAAAACTGGATCCCGGAGCCCGTCCTCGGATCGTATCCGGGCTACGGGAACCTCCGTCCTGAAAGGATCGAGGCGCGATCGCCGACGCAACCGAGACGACCGATCGAGGTTTCCTCGAGAGTTATCGATTTCGACGGGGACGCGGCCACCCGGGGATTTTCGCGTTCGAACGTCCGAGCCACGGGGGCGGTTGTACCTTTCTTCCGGTATCGCGGATCGCGACCGTTCCGATTTGGATCGCCGTTCGAGATCGAGGCCCTTCGGTTCGAGCCCGTGCCGGGACGAACCCGGCCAAAGACCGAGTCCCTCGAGCTCCCCCCCGTCCTTCGAGTTATTTCGAGTGATTCGATCTCGAGGTCGTTCGGGCTCTTTCGAAGTCGAGGGCTTTCCGAGGCCCTCGGAAGAGTCGCCTTCCGATTCGTAAATCCCAATTTATAGTTGTTAGTTTTTTAAAGAATAGCAAATTTAATATTGAAAAACGAAAAAAAAAAACGTCTCGTCACAGCCTCGTAAATACGAGTTTCGACGAGGCGATCGAGGAAACAAAAAAATGGTAAAAAGTGAAAGCCTCGAGGGCGGAAAGGAGCGTCGATTGATTGAATTCAGCCGTAGCGGGAAAGTTACGCGCCTCGAGAGAAGCTTTCGGGGAGGACTCGGCCGATCGTTGCTCGAAGCGGGCTCTCGACGTAAATGTGAAAATTAGCGAGAGAAGCGAACACCGCAACGACGACGGGGAGCGAGGCGGAGGAGGAGGAGGGGGAGAAAAAAAACGCCGTTGACTCGGCGACGCGCGATCGCGAAACGATAATCAGTGGGCGGGAATTGCCGTCCGTTGCGTCGGATTTCTTTCACCGTTCGGATACGTAATCGCGCTATTAACGATAAGAGGAGGAGTCGTTAATTTCGGGAGACGCGTTGAATCGAACGATCCCCGATTAGCAGTCTCGCCGTTGCGCTTTCCGAATTTTCGTAGCGTCGGGACGAAAACTCCCGCCGAAGCTCGCGTTCGCCCGCTCCTCCGATTAATCGTGAGCTGACACTTTTTGTTTCTTTTTTCGAAAACCAAGTCAAATTTGTTCCGGTATTCGAGGCTTTTTTCATTCTTCCTTGGAACGTTCGTAGCGGATACGAGTTTGGAGTTTATCGCTGTGATCCGTGCTATTGATTGTTTTCGTTTATTTGTTCATTCGTTTACTCGTATCGCCGTAAAAAGCGCGCGACTCTTTATCAACTTTATAATTATTCGATAATTGTACGCTCGCTCGATTATAAAATTCATCGTTCCGCCGAAGCGTTTCGCGAGATACAGTTGCATCGTTGCGACAGTAATGATCAAAATTGCTTTTTTATTTCGGACAAAAAAAATGTTTCCTTTTTACTGACAGAAAAAATGTTTAATAATTATCATTATCGGGTAAGAAATTTGCTTCCAAAATGAAAGAAATATTTTTTAAATTTTACTGTGCATTTGTATTTTATTTTTATTTCATCTATTTTTTTTAACAATAACTTATCGTTGAGAAAAACTGCGATTATCGCCCCGACGGTATTTCTCGCGAACGATTGGATTTTCAAAAATTCGATTTTTTTCGGTTCCGGGACGTTGCGTGTTTGAAATTTTTCACGGGACTCGACGATTCGATTTGAGATTGGATTTTCCGTGAATTTTGGAAAAAAAATTTCGTCGACCGGAACTGACGAATCTTTCGTTGGCGCGATTGTTCGCGGACGAAGACGTCGTCGACGGTTTCCGGCGACGCGCGCTGTTCTTTTTTATTTTTTCACGCGCCGACGTCTTTTGTTTTCTTTGCCCGTTTCGCTTTTGTTTATATTATTTCTTGATTTTTGTCGTTGCTTCGTTCCCTCGTTACGTCTCGTTCGTTATTTATTTAGCGCGTTAAGCGACGATTAAGGGAGCCACGCGAGACCGCGGCGCGATACGAAATTGCATCGTAAATCAGCGAATGCATAATTCGGAATAATGAAGAAGAATAGAGATAGGGGCTGGTGGAACGCGTATAATTGTCCGACGCGGTCGCATCCTCGCGCTCACAGTCGGCCAGACCGTTCGCTCGAGACTCGCCTCCCGCCATGAAGCGCTCCCGGAACTTTACGCTCGGACTCGCGATCTCGGCTATTTTTCTCTCCCTCGGTGAATATCGATATTTACTTTTTTCTTGCTTTTCGCTCATTTTTTGGCGAAAACGGAAAACCGAAACGTTTCTTCTTTCATTCGCAAAAAAAAAAAAACAACAACAACAACCGATATACTTTTTCTTTTCTTTCGATTGCAAGTGTCATTCGCCGTTAGGGAATAATCAATTCGATTGTTTATTTCGGGCACTTTATCGATTCAATAATTAAAAAATCAATACACCGAGAAGAAAATCATTTTTTTCAAAACGGCGAGAAAAATAAAATTTGCTCTCTTTCAAGATAGTTCGAAGGAGTGGAACATTGGTTCTTGGAAGTCGGAAGTTTTTCAACGTTTTCTTTCGAAACTATAATTTTCTTTTCGTTTCGGAAACTCATCGAGGGATTTCGGTGGCTTTTTTAATGATTAAATTATATCGATTTTCCGGGGGTACTGCGAGCCCTCTTGACGAAAGCAGCGGTTTTCACAATTTTATCTTTCATTTTTATCATCTTTTCTCACCCTCCTTCTTCCCTTCGCTCTCCCCTTCTACCTCCCTTCCGTATTATCGCAACGAGACTCCGTCGGACCTTCGTCCGACGAGGCGGGTGAAAGAAGTTTCGAAGAAGCGAGCTCGTCTCGACTACTATTCAGCTTTAACCTCGCCATGATCCAATCAAGCCGGTCCGAAAAGAAAACCATATTTTCGCCCGCGTAATTAACTCAGTGCGGATAAATAAAAACAAATTCGCGTTGATTAAACGTTCCCAATGACTCGAGATTAATTCGCCAAACGAAAGAATACATTTAATTCAATTTGATTCAATTTTAGAAAATCAGTTAATTGTACTCTAAAATATTTTCAAACCTTTAAAAATCTTGCGAATAAAAAAAAAAATAACGGATCAAACATCGTACCGACATTATTGTAAAACTTTTTTAAAAATATCCAATCGGTTCGTGGAACGTTTAATTTTATAAATTTCATTCGCACAGCCTATAAAATTGATAAAACACGAACGACTCGTCGAATCGAAAGTTCCAACGTTACGGTACATAAAACAAAAGTTTAATTCGTAGTTTCAACGAAACGAAATAAAAATAAAAATAAAAAGTCAATAAATTCGTGGAGCTCGTCCGAGTCGATGCTTCGATCGATCAAGATTCCGAGCATCGAAGAGTCAACGAGAACAAAGAAAAAACTCAATCGACCGCGATAAATTGGCTTTTTAATTCGGCAAGGTAAACGCGGAAGGGTCGCGGGTTCGACGGAGGGTAAATAATCGTCGATCGCGCTCCGTTCCAATCAGCGATCCAATTATCGAAACAAAGCGAAACGAAATAAACGCACCGCACTCTTGGTCCGATCGATGTACGTTTTCTGTTCAACGGCAGCGAACGCGGCGAGCAAGGAGGACCTCGAGACGATTTTTCTTCGCCTCTACACGGGGTAATTATTATCGTCGACGTTTATTGCCTCCGGTGTTATCGTTGTCTCGTTTCTCGCTCAGCGACGAGCTCGATCGGTACGTCGACGCGCGTCTCGTCGAAGCCGAAGCGTTGATCGCTCGAGTGGACATCGACAGACCGACGGTTCTTTACGTTCACGGCTTCACCGAAAGCGTCAACAGCAGCAGTGTCCGCGCGATCGTCGATGGTAATTCGATTTTAAGAAACGACGCTCTCCCCTGCCGAGCATTTTTTTTCGCGATTCGCTCGTCGTTCGAAAAAACGTTGGAACGATTCTTCTCGCCGAGCTTCTCTCGACAAGGAAAACAATCGTTGTTTCTTTCCGAACGTTCGAACGAGAGCCAACGAGAAGAAGCGAGATTTCTCGATCGCTCGAATTTTCAACGCGAAACGATACGTGCACGGACGCGCGTAAAAATGACGACGCTTCGTTGAAAATATTGAAAATTCACGAAACTCGATCGAAGCGTTCGCGCATCGTTTCGACATCGGACGCGAGACGAGAACGCGCGAACGCTACCGCCCGTTTATCGTTCGTAACGAGAATACCGAAAAAAAAGGAAAAGAAAAAACGTCCGAGACCTCAAGGAAAAATGTTTGGAGGTTACTTGGAGCGAGGGGATCACAACGTAATGGCGCTCGACTGGAGCGTGATCGCCGGGGCGAATTACGCGGTGGTCGCGACGAGCGTCGAGCCGGTCGGCTCCTCGGTCGCGATCGCCCTGAACGATCTCGTTAACGCGGGCCTACCCTCGGAGAATATTCGTCTGGTCGGACACTCGATGGGCGCCCACGTGTCGGGATCCGTCGGTAGAAACGTCGACTTTTCTCTTCAACGCATCACGGGTATCCGACTCAAAAGTACACTCTCTCGGGAATCGTTGTCCGAAAAAGATACGCTCGGGCCGATGGCCGAGACCCGGAATCGCGAGCGCACCGAACAACCCCGGCCTGACCGTCTCTCGTCTTTTCCCCCCCCGGCAAGGTTTGGATCCGGCGGGGCCCTTTTTTAATTTTATCGGTCGACACCTGTCCCGCTCGGACGCCCGGTTCGTCGACATCGTTCACACGGATTTCGGTTTTTACGGGATCGCGAGAATAACCGGGAGCGTGGACTTTTTTCCGAACGGTGGACGAAGGGTGCAGCCCGGTTGTCCACGGCTGTACGCTCTTTACAGTTCTCAAGGTGCTCGTTCTTCCTTTCTTTGTCGTTTCTTTTCGTTCTTATCGTTCGGTATCGACTTTTCGGCGGAACGCCCGGAGAGCGAACCCGGAGCTTGAAAACCCTCGATAGCCGTTGAGCCTCTTTTGTTCGTCGAATCGTCACTCGGGCCGTCCTTTACAGATTTTTGCAGCCATCATCGCTCCTGGATTTTCTACGCGGAGTCCTTGACGAAGGAAAATGCTTTTCTCGCTGTCGAGTGTTCCCTCCTCGCCGGAAAAAGTCGCGGCTCTTCTCCCGTCGTTATGGGATACGCCGCCCCACCGGACGCGTCAGTACTCGTTTTTATTCGCCGCTTTTCCGTTCCTTTTGTCCGCGTATCCTCGTCCGCGTTGCTTCTCATCCCCAATTTTATCCCAATTTTCAACGGGATACGAAAAAACTTCGTTTTTTCGTCACCGTACGTATATTTTGTTTTTCCCGATATCGTTCGTTCAAAAAATAATATATTTCAGGAAAGGCTCTTACTGCCTCGTGACCGGTTCATCGGCGCCCTACGGCTCGGGGGAAAAGGGCGCCCGTCTTTTACCGCTTCGAACGTAACTTCCGGAGAATCTCGCGCGGTCGAACGAAAAATCGAGGTCCCGTCGCGCTCTCGCGTCGATTCCGGAAAAATAAAACCGTACGGCCGGTCCTCGCGAAATTCGCGTTCGCCTCGACTCGGAAGAAACGCTATCGAAGGAAACGAAAAAAAGGGAAAACGTATTCGTACGAAGCGATCGGTTCCGGAGGGTCCGAGTCTTCGCGGAGCGTCGGGTCGCGTACGAAACCGCCCGATCGAGAAACGTCGAATCGCACGGGAAACGGCCCATCGAGCGATACCGAGTCGCGCGTGAAACCGCCGAAGTAATAAACGGACCGTCGAAAGTCCCCGCGAAAGAGTCGACGCGTCCCGTTTGATTTCGCGTTCTCCCGAACCCGTGTACCTTTCCGAAGCTCGCGAAACGACGACAGAGCCCGCGGTCGGTCGTTCGACGAGCTTCGGCAGACCCGAGCGACGATCGTCGGCGGCGCTCGACGGGGGCGATCGGAAAGGTACTCGCTCCCGAGGCGCAACGAAGCGGCCTCCGAGGAGTTTGTCGGAGCCGCGAGGATCTCGCCAAGAAGAAACGAGACTCCCGACGTCGTACTCCCGTCGCGACGCGACTCCAGCCGGGAATCGGACGAAAACGGTTCCCGGACGCGCCTTCGTTGGATCGATGGGTTCCCCTTCGGGTCCGCGGGGCGCTCGCTCCCTCAAATTTATCCAGGTTTTTCGATCGTTCGGTGAAAAAACCGGCCTCGATCGAAAAACGAGTCACGGCCGAGTTTTCTTCGAACGACGACCACGATTCGCCGCGCTCCGTCGAAGGAGGACGAGGAGGACGAGGAGGAGGAGGAGGAGGAGGAGGATGATTTCGTTCGCTTACTTTTCTCTTGGAGCGCGCCATTCTCCGATCCCTCGTGTTTTCCGCCTCGCCGGGTGGACGTTTACCCCAGACTCTGATCGCGATACCGCTGTAGGTGAACGTCAGGACGATCAGCGGGACCAGATACTGCAGAACGAGAAGCGCTATCGAGTAGTAGTACCTGGAAAAAGAAAGGTATCCTCTCCCGTACACGCGCGATCGATCGCGGAGAAAGCGTCGGAAGGAGCGTCGGAAGAAGCGACTCGAGAGGAGCGTCGGTACCCGCGCGGTGTCTCACCTCTGCTGCAAGGACGGCCAGTACTCCTGGCAGATGTATCGATCGCACTCGAGGTAACGCTCGTTGGGCTGACGGAGACGGGAGACGACGGGAATCGGCGAGGAAGCTATCAGGGCCACCGACCAAACCGCCAGAATCGACAGCTTCGCTTGGGTCTTGCTCATGCGCGGCTTCAGCGGCCACATTATCGCGACGTATCGATCAACGCTGATGGCGACCAGCGTGTAAGCGCTCACGAGTACCGAGACCGCCTGAACACGCATCGTCGTCGTCGTCGTCGTCGTCGACGAGGTTAATTCCCGTAGCTCTACCGCGGACGATGAAGATCGATCGAACCGCTCCCGGGATTCGATCGCCTCGTCGAGACGGCCCCCGCGCCGCGCGATCACCGATTCGCGCCCGATTCTCGTACGGAGAGCGAGCTCGGACCTCGCGGGACCGAGGAGCCCGCGGCACGCGCCACCCCCGGCGCGCTCGGCGCCGGCCGGGGGGTGGCGCGTACCCGCGGCCGGCCCGCGCTCGACCGGGAACGCTCGTCGATCCACCGATCGCTCGTTTCTGAATTCGTTTTCACGCGCGGCCCCCGTTTTCGGGGAGGTTCCGAGTCAATCCGGAGAGTTCGATCGGGTTCGGACCCGCGCGCGCTCTTACCTGTGAATAATTGACGATTGGACAGAGCTCTCGTCCGAAGGGCCAGTATTGGAGTACGAGCGTGCCGATGAAACTCGTGGGTACGCAAAACACGGCCATCAGTGTGTCACCTACCGCGAGATTGACGATAAAAAAATTCGTGACCGTCTTCATCCGGGGACCGGTGTACACGACGTAGCACACGAGAGCGTTCCCCAGCAACGCGACCACGAATACGATCGAGTAGAGAAAATAGACGGTCGTCTGAAACCAAGTTGCCGCGAGTACGCTGTCCTCCGGTAAAAATTCGTCGCAGCTCAACGGGCTCTCGCGCACGCTCGAGTTCCAACGGGGGTGATCCTCGCCGGTCGCTCCGGTTCCCGCGTCCCTCCCGTAATCGTCCGGGCTTGCGCTCGCGTTCATGTTATCCTCGTTGTTTCCGTCATGATTTCCTGGAATCAAAGCGGCCGCGCCGCGAAGCCGCTCGGTTCGTCGTTCGGGGGGCCGTCGCGAATTCCCCAACCTCGAAGCGGAATTTCATCGGATCGACGTTCCCCCTGTCGGCGGCGAAGCGCGATCCTTTCCGTACGGGGCGTCCGCCTCGTCCGCTGCTTCTTTCGTTCCTCCCCCCGTCGACCGTCTCTTCGCGAGCGAATACTTTTCTCCTCTTTGCCGGTTCGTTCGCTCGCTCGAGCCGTCGAAACACGCCCGTCGTTTCAACGAGTCGAGCAACGATGGCGCACTTTTGTTCCAAAAGACACGATCGTTCGAAAAACTCTTCTCGAGGCGCTGGGAGGATGCTTCGCGTTTCGAAGAATCGATCTTTTTCAAAATCTTTCGGGTCGTTCGTTTGGAAATGTTTTTGGAAATCTTTTCGGACTCGTAAAAATATTTTTCGCGTCTCTTTCGGAGACTCGGAAGACTCGAGGAATCGTTCGGTTTGAAAAAAAGGAAACGAAACGATCGTTCGCCGAATAATTTCCGATCGAGCGTTGCCGTCCAACTTTTCACCGAATCGACGGATCCGAAGGGCGCGAAGGGCGCGAAGGGACTTTACCGAAGGCCTCGAGCGGTGTTTGCGCGCAACGACTCGCTCTCGGGGCGGGCTTTGCGATAATCGATGACTCCGCCGACGGAGCGACGGGCCGCCTCGTTGCGTCGGCCGATGACGCGAGGCGATCGAAAAGCGGGCCGCGAACGGAGGGATACGCGAGAGGAGAGGAAAATCGCTCGGGATTCCGAACTCTTCCGGGATTCCGAATAATAACAATCGCGACATAGCGCGAATAATATTTAATGTCTTTGAATATCGCGAATAAATATAAAAGCGCGAATAAAAAGTAGCAGCGTTGGGTCGTGAGACTCGATCGTCGCGATTCGACGATACGATTCGCAAAATCGAAAATCCATAACGGACGATTCGCTCTCGTATTCGCGAACGATCGATGACGACGAATTTTCGGAACGGCTCGGCGAGCGTCCGGTCGATCGATCGCCGTGGATGTTCGACCGATCGCGCCGCGCCTGGTTTCCGTTTCGAGCTCGATACCGTGAGCACGGCGCGAACGGGCTCGAGGTGCTCCAATTTGTTTCGTTGCGGTACACGCGCGTCGTATCGCCGGGACATTTCCATCCATCGATAACGAACCTTCGTTGGGATCGAGGATCAAAGGCTGGACCCACGGATCAACGAATCGTGGCTCGTTCCTGGGATTACCGTCGCGAGCGCGCGCTCCTTACCGAACGCTCGTCCAATTTTGCCCGTTAAGCTCCTTTCTCTTAACCACCGATATTCGAATTTATCGACCGAGTGAACCGCTCCTCCGTTCTTCGACGTTTTTTTTTCTCCGCGTTGTCACATCCGAAATATTATTTATCTATATATATACTTTTTTTAAATAGAGGCTTTTTGCACGAAAGGCTTGTAACGAGTACCTGTATTTCAATTTTCGCTGGTTTTGAAAAATCGCAGCAACGTTAAGTTTTCTCACTTTGGAGAGTACTCTTTCTTCGAACCGTTGGAACAAAATACCCCGAATTATTCAAAGAAAAATATATATTTTTTGAAAATCAAAATCATCGAAATTTCAAAGTTTCAAACGACTCGTTTCGACCAACTTTACGAAAGCATCTTTTTCTTCGAAACGTTTCGACGGAAACTCTCGGTAACGAAAGGAGAAAAAAGTTGAATGTAAGTAACGATTGGAATTTTGTAAAGAGCGGCTCGTGGCTCTCCGATCGTCCGAAAAAGCCCTTGCCTTTGGGATGGGAAGCGAGGCGTGTACCCGCAACGCCGGTGGTTTTTCGACGCGCGTCGACGTCTATCCACAGGGGTCTATCCGCGAGAGTTCCATCTACAAGAATGTATACGTTTCCTCCGCTGATGCGAGGAAACGTATATATTTTTCTTGGCGGGCCTGGAGCGAGCGGAAATAAACCTTACTCGGCCAAAACCAAATATATTCCGCGTCGCGTGTAAGCCGAGTAAGCTCGGGGTACGTCCCGCTCGAGTTCCGAACATCGAAGGGAACATCGCGAATGCTTTCGATCGCTCTCCGAAACCCTTACCTACGAATAAACCGAAAAGTACAACGTTTCGTGGGATTTCTCGAATTTTTTAATTTTTTTTGCATTTCGCGCGTCTCGTCTCGACTTAATTGTCAACGGGCTAATAAAATATAAATTCCTTTGGATTGAGTTTAAATTCGGGGATTTCGTTGCTTATTGGGTTATGTTAATTTTGTGGATTCGTGTTTTTATAAATGATACATTTTTGTAAAATATTAACACTGCAATGATTGTTTTGAAATTTTGAAAATGGCTCGTTGAAATTTGAAATATTGATCATTTTCAAAAGTGACGGTGTCGTTCCTTTGATTTTTATTTTTTTGAAAATAAATTGTTAATAGTTTTTATCTGTTGTGTGTTGTTTTGATAAACGCCTGGTATAATTAAATATACATTTTTTACATTAATTTATACAGACAAAGAATTCGACACTTTCATCCGTTTGGTACGTCGGTAAAATGTATCGGATTTTTTTTTTGCGATCCCTATTTTCCTCCCGGAACGATAAGGGACGAGGAAAGGACATTTTTTTTTCGCGGGAATGGGATTTACGAGCGAAAAGGGCGGTACGAACGACAATCGAATATTGGCAATCTCGCGGAAGTCGGCGATGCAAAAGTTTCGAGCTCGAACAACAGAGACGCCAATATTGTCGATTGGAACGCAAGGATTTTCAATTGCCCATAACCGAGTCCTCGTGAAACGGCGGTTCGATCGATCAACGATCGAAGCTCTCGAGTTCAGGTTCATCCAAACACGAAGAACAATTTTTAAGATTCACCGATTGTTGGAATTATTATTATTTTGAGAATTGTTGTTGAACAATTATGGATAACAAAGATTCGAGAAAACTTCATTTTTTTCACAAGCGTCGAACGTATTTTTTCGATTTTGAAATAGTTTTGAGGGTCTATCCAATCGTAAATTTTCCGCTGATTACGAGTATCGTCGAATTTTCGTCGAAAGCACTGCGCGGAGCATAGAAAATCGTGTTTTTAGAAATTTTTAACCATTTTTTCATGGAAATTTTGGGTTTTTGGGGAAATGAATGGTAGATTCGTGTTCAGGGGATCAATTTACATCGCAAAGGACCTATTAAAAAAATATTAAAAATCAAAAATTTTTTTCGATTTTTGGGCAGAATACGTTTTTCCACTGAATCATCGATAACTTTTTTCCCTTTGGGATTTGGTCGTCCACTTTGAGCTCAATCTCTTTGGTATGATTTTCTCTTGAAAATGCTTTTTTAATCATTAAGATCCGATGGTTTTTCGATTTTTGGCAGAATTTCAAAGTCGGACCATCGATTTTTGCAAATTTTTCCATACATACCGCTTTGCGTTTTTTTTAGCCATTTTTCGACCGGACTTTCTGGAAAAACTATGCGAGATATCGATACGAATCCAACGCCATTATTTAAGTCAGGCAAAAACCTTTTCCAAACCCACCAAACGAATCCCCATAGCCGACGGGAAGCTCACGCCACGACCTTTTGAAATATCGCGATTTTTGAGATTCCGGTAAAACGGCCGGGGGAGGTCGAAAATTTTTTTTTTTCGATTTTAGAGTATCGGAAGGGTATATCTGATCGGAAATTTCCCGCTGATTACGAATATGCCCGAGTTTTTGCCGAAAGTGCAAAATTAGAGTGGGGAAATGCGAAAAAACCTCTCGGGAATATTTTTTCGACATTTTTCCCTCGAAATTTTGGGTTTTCGGGGAAATAAATGGTATATACGTGTTCAGGGGACAAAAGTACATCGTAAAGGACCTATTAAAAAAATATTAAAAATCAATAATTTTTTTCCATTTTTGGGCAAAATACATTTTTTCACTGAATCGTCGATAACTTTTTTTCCTTTGGGATCGGGCGCTCCATCCTGTGCTCGATCTCTTCGTTACGATTTTCTCTTCAAAATGCTTTTTTAATCATTCAAGTTCGATGATTTTTCGATTTTTGGCAGAATTTCAAAGTCGGACGATCGATTTTTGCAAATTTTTCCATACATACATACCCCTTGCCTCTTTTTTTGCGATTTTTCGAGTGGAGTTTCCGGGGAAACTATACGAGATATCGACACGAATCCAACGCCGTTATTCAAGTCAGGCGAAAACCTTTTCCAAACCCACCGAACGAATGTCCGTAGCCTGCGAGAGGTTCGCTCCGTGGCCTTTTGAAATTTCGCGATTTTCAAGATTCCGGAAAATTGGCCGGTGCGGGTCGAAAATTTTTTTTTTTCGTTTTTGACCCTTTAAAAGGGTCTATTTGATCGGAAATTCTCCGCTGATTGCGAATACGCCCGAGTTTTTGCCGAAAGTGCAAAATTAGACCGGGAAAATGAAAAAAAAACACTTCTAGAATATTCTTTTGACGCTTATCCCTAGAAATGGAGAGTTCAAGGGGAACGGGACGGTGGATTCGTCTCGAAGGTATAAAAAAATACGTCGACACGGACCCGCGATGCGACACCAAAGCCCCGATCGGCCGCCTTTAAAAATGAATAATAATTCAGGGGTTGATCCGAGAACCGTACTCGCTCGTATCAATCGACTGAGAATTTCACCCCCGCCCCGCGATCCACCCGTGACGCACCGTCGCGGAACACTCCGTATATTCGCTAAATCTTTTCAAACGAACAATAGCCTACAGCCATAATTGCCACGTCCGTTTCCCTTCCTAAAAATCTTTGCCAATTAATACGAAAAAAAAAAAATACATTTTAAAAAGTCCTCTTCCACTCCCTCTCGATTTCGCAATTTTTCTTATCAGTCTCATTCGACTAGCTTCAATTAAAATGTAAAATCATTCCAATAAATAATAAATTAACGCGAGCGAGAAAAAGGTATATCTCGAGTCCGTAAGTAACTCACCCACGGACCAATTTGCGCGCGCAAATTCTTTTAAAACACGATTTTCCAGCAATTTGGAATATCGAATCGGAGGTGGATTAAAAGCTCCCCTGGGATTTGGCAACCGCGATCACCGGGGGAGAATACGCGCCTACCCGGGTCGATTCGCAACGATTCAATTCGAGGACTCGTCCCGGGACCTTCGTACGAATATTACGTACGCGTTCCTCGGCCTCGCTCTCCTTCGAAATCCATTCGATATTTTCCGGTCGACGCTCCGAAGTTGACCGAGACTCATGAATTTCCATTTGCGATGCATACGTATATACATGTATATGTATACATACGAATCGTACACACAGGCGCAAATAAAAGCGCGTACACGGTGAACCGTGAAAAGCGACCACTCGAGTGTCTCGCGCTCTTGGAGCGACGACAACGAACGTCGCGAGGTAATTCGAGTCGAATTCATTTTTCGGAATCGTCGGGCTCGTTTCGCCGGATTCGTCCGAGCGTCGGCAGCCGCAACGTCGCAACGAGGAAGCAAGGACGTTCCCGCTCGGCGAACCATTCGCGATCGCCCGAACACCTCGACGACCCCGACGGCCCCGTGACGACGGGGACGACGAGCCTCGCGACCTCGGGGTCGCGAAAAGAGCGAGCTTCGGCCGGCTCTCGCCGGTCTTTCTCGTTCGGTTCGAGGGCCGCGCCGATACTCGCGGCGGTCCGGACGAACGGTCCACCCCGTATACAAACGCGTACGATCCTCGAACTCGAGGTATCGTCGCGGCCGACCGAACATGGAAATTTTTCAATTTATTTGCAAATTATTTCGACCGAGAGCATCGAACGAGAAATAACCGAACGGCGAAGGTTACGCGCGCGCAGGGCGCCGGCCGGCGAGGACGGAGGCGGGCTCTTTTACCCGCGCGAAGCGACGGACGACGGACGAACGAGAACAAGGAGCGCGGAAGCGTCAACGTTCGTTCGCGCGTCGAACGACCCGTGCCACCTCTCGTCCCGGAGGTGTCGAAAAAGAAATTGCCTTTTCGATTTTTCGATCGGTCACCCGCGCCGAGAATTCGTTCGTTCTCTCTTCCCCAACGTTTTTACCACGAATCTGGCCACGGTGAATTTTGAATTACGAGAGGTTTTCCCATTTTCGGTGCGCAATGATCGCGAGGATGTACAAATATCGATCGGTGTCGCTCTTACCAACGAACGCGTCGCGCTTTCTTCGATACGTTTCTCTTTTTCGATTAACGCGAAATTATCAAATTGGTTGCCGTTACGATCGGTGACCGTTAACGTCCCGTTCGTTCATCACCGTTATCGTTCTTGTTACGCTCGTATCGTTAAACGCGCGATACAAATACGACGATCGTTTATCGAGCCGATTCGATCGACCGAACGGATACGCCGCTTTTCTCAACGGACGTTGCAACATTTTCGTAAATATTATTTCGTCGAAATAACGAAACGTACCAAAAAATATTGAGTAATTTATACAAAAATTTAAACATCAGAATCATACAAATATAACCGATGCGATAATCACGATACAAGCGCAAACGTTGAATAATCGGCAAAATTGCGTATTTGAAAAAATAATAATTAATAATCCCATTTTTCATGGTTAGATAAATCTATTATTTGGTAATAAAAACACGCGACTGTCGATTCGTTCGTTCGTTTAAAATTAAATTCGTCGTCAAGTGTAATTTGTATAATTAAAAATCATGACGAAGTAACGACGAAGCGATGATTTTTTGACGACGGCGTAACAAAAAATGACATTTTTTAATTTATTTCAAAATTAATATTTCGCGGCGCGATCTCGTCAACGTTATCGGAGGAGCGACGCTTTTGTCATTAGTCGTCGGTCCCGATCCCGAAGTAAGGCTCGATCGATCAACGATGAAAAAAAAACGAGACACGAAACGAGCGTTACGAAAAACGTGACGAACGAAGGATCGACGAGTTCACTTCCGGTAGGTAATATCTCGAGCTCTCGAGGACCTCTCGAGGAGCTTTCGAGGGGCTTTCGAGGAGCTTTCGAGGAGCGTACTCGCCGTCCCCGACGGTCGAGGGAGGAGCATCGACGCCGCGCCAGTATCGGAAGAACGATACGACGGATCGGTGCGCGGATCGAGCCCGGTGCCGCATCGTCGATCGAGACCGAGAAAATCATTCACCGGCTCGAGAGCTCCGTTCGTTCGTTCGTTCGGAGGGGAAGCGAGGACTCTCTCGCCGGATTTGCACCGAGAAATAAAAAACGGGATCCCGGGATTGAGATTTCGTCGTCGATCTTCGTAAGCGTAAGGAGGATCGACGAGTGAAACGTTTGCGGAGTTTTTCGTCAAAGCGGGTGGTTCGTCGCGGCGAATATTCAAAAGAGACTCCGGCGATTCGATTCCTCAAAACTATCGTATCTCGATATCTTGGTATTATATTTGTTCGTTTTTTTTTTTACATTTTTTATTTTCATCCTCGTCGATTTCAATTTTTTGTCTATTCTTTTCTTCGTTGTTCGTTCGAATTCGTTTTTTTAAAATGATTTTTTATTATTCTCCGATTTATTTTTGCTAGCCGGTCGAAGCGATTCGTTTGCATCGATCGATCAATAATGACTCGTTCGATGAATTTTCGATTAATTACTCGTCGATTCGTCGAACCGTTGCGATTCGATTTTCAATTTCCGCAATTCCGTGGAATCTTTCGTTTCGTTTCTATCTTGTTGCTCGTTTTGTCGATAAATAATAATAGTTGTTTAGCAATATCGTTATTATTCAAGAATACGACGAAACGCAACAACGAGGCGTACGGATTCAAGGACGAGTGCGAACGAAACAAGCTTTTGTTACGTTTTAGCCGTTCCAGCGGTACGGCTGTTATTATTATTCTTGTTCGGTCATTATTATTAACGGTCGTCTTCACTTTTGTCGCGGTCCTCGTTACTCATCGATCGTTATCGTTCGGTTCGGTCGTTGATTCGTCATCGACGAAGGACGAACCTTTCCATCGGGCGTTTCCGGGCGACTCTCTCGCTCGGATGTTTTATTTTTTAGTCGACGAGTGGGAGCGCACTTACCGGGTGGAGATTGGGCGCGAGCGTCAACGAGACATTTGCCAAAGCGAACGCGATTTCCCGGTCGAATAAATTTTCCATTGTGGAAAAAAGCCCGAAAGGACGAGCTCGGGCTCGGGTCGGATCGGAGGTTCGCACCGGCGCGCGCCGGCCCGCCGAAACCTCGACGCGAATCCGCTCTCGCTCTCGATTGTCGCGCGACGAGCGAATCACTCGTCGAATCGAAGGTTCGACGATCGATCGACGCAACGATCGATGCTGCGGCCCTTCGCGTCGCGAACCTCCCGGTTCGATCGCGAATCGACGATCCAGCGAGGCTCCCCCCTCGAATCGCTGTTTTCGCCGTTCGACGGGCGCGAGGTCCCCGACCCGTCGGGATACCCCGTTTCCCGGCTTCGACGCCCGATCGCGCCGACCGGTTTGTTCGCGGAATCAACGGGAATCGACGCGCGTTTCGATCGTTCGCGGACCCGTTCGCGGACCCGTTCGCGGACCCGTTCGCGGACCCGTTCGCGGACCCGTTCGCGGACCGACGACACCGCCTCTCGATTTTTCCATATTTACGTTCGTAGTTTTCGTTCGGACGAAGATCGCGAGGCTCGGGTCTCGGATTTTGGAATCGAGCGTTGGATTTTGCAACGGAACGTTCGATCGTAGAATCGAATCTTACGTTTCGTAATGAAATCTTAGATTTCGGTTTTGGGTTTTGGGTTTCAATTTACATTTTAGATTTGTATTTCGGTGTTAAATTTGCCGTTTGGATTTTGCGCGGCGATTTTAGATTCGGCTGTTGGATTTTAGGTTTCGATGTTGGATCACGCGTTCGAGATTCCGACGAGGCCGAGAGCTCGACACGGCGCAAACGGGAAGCGTTAATTCTCATCGGAAGTTCCCTCGTTCGTTCTCCCGCCTCGGAGTTCCTTTTTTTTTTTTCTACCGGGAAACCGATAGCGTTTAATATTCAAGAAGAATTTTTTACCAGCGGCATTTGTATTTCGGGAAAAGTGCGCGATCCGAGTCGGCGCGTCCCCCTTTTGTTCTCTTCGTTCGCTCGTTTAGCGATTTCAAAGGGGAGCATTTTAAATTACTCGCTCGAGCGACCAATTTTCCTTCCGCTTTCCTTCGTTTTGCGTTCCGATTTTTTTTTTCAGTAATTTGCCGTAGAACGGGGCGATCGCGGGTCTCCGAGGACGTTGTCGAAAGGCCGTCCCGACCGACGCGGATCCTGTTTCTCATCTCCGAGGAAAAAGAGACGTTGGAGCTCGATCCGTGTACCGGGGTCGTCCGACCAGTCGCCTCCGAATAAATTCAACGTGTTTTCGCTTCGCCTTTTCGCTTTCTTTTTTTAACGTTTTCTTTCGGTAATCTTCTTTTTGAGCCACGAATAAAAGTAAAGTTTGTACGGTCGTTCGAATTATCGTAACGTTCCGCGTTATTCCGAAATACGATTGGCCACGAAAAAAAACCAAGACTCGATCTTCCGTAACGATGATAAAAGTAACGATTGTACGTTCGATGTGATTCAATAGAGATAATAAAACAATCGGAAAACGGTAGTTTTAAAAAACGCCCGAAATAACAAACGTTCGTTTCTTTTTTATTAAACGTAAAGAAAAATCGATTCGTAGTTGAGTCAAAAGCTCGTTAAATATTAGTCAAAACCCAACCGTAACGAAAATTCGATTTAACGATTAATTTTAATCAATAAAATGTAATTTTTTCGTAACCGAATAAAAATGAAACCTCAAAAAATTCCAAAAATTTATTATAAAAAAGAAAAACACATATACGTACACGTACGTGTACAATTGCAGCGCGCATAAATAATTGTAACCGAATATTTGACAAACGTATTCGCGCAACAACGTTCCGTCCGAATTTAGCGTTGAATCGATTCGAGCTTGCCGGGAGTAAGTTTGATTTTGCGCTTGGTGCGAAAGGTACGCGGTGGATCTCTTCTCGGGGGACGATCTCCGACAGCCCCCCGCGAACCTCGGCCTTATCGCGTTTCGAGGAGTTATCGTTGCGGAATACGAAGTTGACGGTGCGGCGGACGACAGGCCCGTGTACAGTTATTTCCGGTGCAACGAATTTAGAAGATGCACGGTCGAGTTTGCTTCCATTTGTATTCCCGACGCGGCCCCTGACGACGCAACTTTCGAGCCAAGAATTCCGCCAACGGAGGATCGAGTCGTCGCGTCGAGTTTCCGAATTCCGCGAATTTGGCTTTGCCGAATTTTCGAAATCAACAATTTTCCGAAAAAACGAACGTAAAAATAATTTATTCGTTAATCGGACGATTATTGATCGATGAATTTTCATTGAAACGTGAATATCGAATAACGAGAATAATTAATAACTAAATTAATCGTCGAAATAATTCATAAATGAACGAACGAACAAATTAATAATGAACCATTGACCGATTAATTACGACGAAAGACCTATAAAATTAACGAATATTATAAAATTCGATACCACTTGGTAAATGATGAAATACAAAATTCATAAAATATTTATTGAAATTAAATTGACGGATCGAAATATAAAATACACGATCGGATAAAATCGAGCGGTAATGAATCAATAATTAAATTTAAATCAAGCGAAATCAAAGAGGAACGGAAGAATTAATAATCGCAACCGACGCAAAACGAAATATTTACCGTTAAACGATATAAAAAAGGAGTCAACGATGGATCGTTTTATCGGACGGTCGGAAACGGGGGATCGGATCTTTTCGATCTTTGAATTTTGCCTGGAAACGCGTTCCAACGTCTCGTCCGGAAAATTCGAAGCAGCCCGCACTCGAATCCCGCGACGCGTCGATCCGATTCGCGTATCGCGCGCTTTTGAGCAAACTCCGGCTCCACGGGACTCGAATTCGAAACGAGAGGGACTCTCCGATTACGGGAAGTTCCTCCACCGTTCGAAGGAAATTGAGTCGCGCGTGTGCACGTTCGATCATCCTCGGGAGATTCACCCGCGCGTCTCGATTTCGTCGCGCATCTACGAAAATTTGTATCCGATTTCGAAAAATTCGATTCGGTGGGAACATTTGTTTTCTTTTCGTTGCGAATAACCGACTCGAAATGCAAAAACGAAAGAGTAATAAACTTTTCGAATTTTCTTCATATTTTTAGTTATTTTCGTGTCTTGATCAGCGGTAGGCTCGTCGGAGGCCCTCTTTCGTTTCGATGGAATTCGGGGACGCGTCGGCTCGTTGCGTTTTCAACGAGCCAATCCGCGCACGAATCACCGAGTCCAGACGTTTTTTTGGATCGATCTTGTTAGCGGAATCACTCGAGGGATTTCTCGACTCTCGTCCGAGTTCAAAAAGGAAAAGAAGAATGATGAAAAAGAAAAAAAAAAAAACAGCTTCTCGTTCCTAGGGGTCGACGGATACTTATTTCCAGACTTTCCTTTTCTCGTCTCCCGGAAGGAAATATTTTGGCCTCGGGCCAGGATTTGTTTACGTCCGAGACGGCCGTCCGTTCGACCGGAAGCGAATCGGGACGTCATTTTTTATCGACAATTTTTTGCCTCCTTTCTTTTCTTCCGATGAAAAGATGGAGGATCAACGACCCCGAAATAAGAAATTCCTGACATCGGGATTGATATTTTTTTTTGCCGGCTCGTTTCTAACCTCTATTTTGATCGGATAAGACGAACGAAGGTAAAACAGGGTCGAGGAAAAATGAAAGACGTCAAGCCGGAAGAATCTCGTCGTTTCTCAGCCCTTTAATGATCCTTTTTCCGCCAAGACTCGTTTTCGTGTCCTGGGTCACGATCGATCCTGGACGCTCCCGAGAAAACCTCGTTCGAGCCTCTCGATTGCCAAACCGATCGGCTCTCGATCCGGCGACGCGGGAGTTGGGCTCTCGATGAATCATTATTACTGGATCGTTCGGAGCTTCGGCCTGAACGTTTCCGATATATATATATATATATATATATATATTTACTCGATCGATCGCGACAAAAAGGCTCGCTGCTTTGAACCCAAACGCTGACTGTAAAATAGCTCGCAAAAGCAAACAAAATTAGATAGGAAATGAAACAACAAAAAATTGAAGCATCAATGAAAAAAATGCAGCTCTTGATTCACGGATCACTCGTATAACGAATTTTCAATTGATCTTCAACAGTCGCCAAATTCCCCAAGCCGCGTTAAATTCTCCAAGATTCGTTGAAATTCTCAAGATTCGAGTAATCGTCGTTATCTTTGAGTTTTGTCGTTTTTAGTTTTGTCCTGGAAAAATGTAAAAAACTATGAAAAGGAGCAATTCGAATAATCATTAATAAATTTTAAATTTTACGAAAAAAAATGTTGGCCGTTATTTGATAAGCGGATATCGCTAACGACGAACGGTGATCAGAGGGGCGCGAATGAAACCGTCGATTCGACGATTGGATCGAATCGTCGGAATTTGTATCGACGGGTGTCCTCGGGAGGACGAAACGTCCGAGGAGGACGAAACGTCGAGGGACGCTTCGACGAATCGACCGGCAACGTTGGCGACGCTCGGTCCCCTCGTTGGATACTCGAGATCTACGGATGATCCGGACGAGGGGGGCGCGCGCGTGTCGCACGTCCGCGCGAATACGTCTCCCGGGCTGTCATCGTCAGGGGGATCGTTTCGTACGGACGCGTTCGGACCCTCGCGGCTCTGGCCAAGCGGGACGCCGCTCGGACCGTACTCCTCGTCCGCGATAAGACGGCTCGTCGTCCCGGTTGGATGGAAAACATTTTTAAAACCGACCGACAGTTTCAACCGCTCGACCGTTCGTTTCGTTATCGATGTCACTGAAAATATTAATTATATTTTTTTATGAATATCTCTCTTTGATAAAAAAGACTGTTCGAATGTTTGCTCTTTTGCTTCTATTTTTGTTTTTACAAAAGTGTACGATTGTGTTTGTAAATAAGCATCGCTGAAATAACGCTGCGAACGCTGAAATTGAAAAAATATTTAACAACAAATTCAATAATAATTGTATTATTGTACGGGTAATGATTATTGCAATTGAAAGATTCGAAAGGGCACGAAACACTCATTTTCGTTAACAGTTTTTTTCGTCGATGGAAAATGATTAAAAATGTTGTTTCGGTTGATGTTGCGACACAATTAATAGTATTGTAAAAATAACTCGAATATTCGGAGAAACGAGCTCGAGGTCGGAAAAAAGTGTTCGGCCGGTGTGGGAAAAGCGCGATCTCTTTTTTATTTTTATTACTAAGCCGCTCGAGGCGAAAACGCGAGGGTCCGAACGGAAACGCAGGGGGAACGCGAAGAAGAGGAAGAAAAAAAAAATGCTTTCGCCAAGACGATCGGACACGCGCGGTACGCGCGGTGGGCGACGGCGCGACCCGAATACTTTCGCGATCCTTGCACGGGAATTCATAAGAGCGGAAAACTCGTGTCCCTTGTTTTCCTCTCCTCCAGGCGACGGTCCTCGTTTGCGCGCCTCCGGCGACCGAGTTGCCCGAGAGGAGACCCGGACGAGCCGTTTCCCGCTCCGTTCGAGTGCACCGATATTAAAACGATGAGTGTCGGAACCTTCGAATTCTTTGGGAGTTTTAACCGAGCGCCGCCGACGACGAAAACGACTTCGGGAATTCCGATGAAAAAATATATTATGTCCGACGAACTTTCGTCGATTGTCCTTTCACCCCAACTTTCAGTCATTTTTTTATCGAGATATTTTTTTTTATTTCTTATTGCCATTTTTCGTTCATTTCCACAGGCATTTTTATTTATTTCTCGTTGCAATTTTCGTGCGCTCTCATTGACGTTTTCGTTCGCTCGTTCGCGAATCGTTGAACAAAATGACGACGCGTATAATCGACGCGAAGCCAAAATGCTCAGGCTGGTAATCGCGAGCCTGCAAAATTCTTTCGAAATGAAAAAATTAATGATCAAAATAATTATGACGATGAAAGTCCGCGAAGTCGATGAAACCACCGTAAGACGTATATTCGTTGTTTCAATGTGGGAAAATAATGATTAAGAAAGAACGTCCGATGCGATTGAAATACGTAGAATCGATACGGCTTCGTCGATGTCGCTGACATTTTCGATATCTCAACGGGGAGTCCGTTTTATCTCCGTGCAGCCCGCTATCGAGTGGAAATCCTCGGCTTTTGTCGAACTTGGCCCGAGGTCTTTATTTTTTTATTATTTCCTTACGGTAGTACCCGATCTCCGTTATTAAAAAATAATCATCCTCGTTTCGTCATAAATAAATAAAAAATTTAATTATTATTTAACAAGTATTATATAGCGATACGTTCAAAAATAATCAATTGTACGATACAACGATAACATTTTGAGCAATAGTTTTTACCGAAATAACAATTTTACGAGGGAAGGTAAGGCCGATAAAAATATCGTTGCGAAATCTTGAAAGAAATATTGTAAAATATGTGACAATATTATCGAAAAATGATACAACATCGCGAACGAAAAAATATTTCAAACGATATTGCTGTGAAATACCCAAACGTTCCGAACAAAAAATGAACAATATAATAAACGCATTATTAAAAAATACTTCCGTGTAATGAAAAAATATATATTAAAAATATATGTAAAAACAGTGCAATACGATAAAAACATTACCATCGAAAGGGTCTATAGAAATTCACAAGACTGAATTATATATGCGTACATATGGAATATCCGGCGTGACAAGAATAGACCACGACCATCGTTGGAGAGGCACAAACTTCCGGTACGCACTCGTCGAGAGATTTTTTCCATTTTGGTAGGAGCTCGAAGCCACCGTTATCTCCATCGTCGTCGTCCTTCCGGAGCCACGAGTCAGCCCGAACCGCTTTTCGCGATTCTCGCCCCTGCCCCGACCCCTGTCTCCGCCGCTCTTCCAAGATCCGTAATCTTCGCGCTTTATCCACGAGAATTGCGTCGTTATAATAAAAGCTCGGGAGCTTTTCCCGGGCACTTTCAATCCCCAAAGACACACCTTTCGCCAGACCTTCCCTTCTAATCCAATAGTTCATTCGTAACGAACGAGAGGAAAGCTCGAATCGGCGCAAGCTCGGTTCTTTCAACCGTTAATAATAAGCCAACGGAAGAAAAAAATATGGAAGCGGAGAAACAAAGCGGCGAGCCTTTTGACGTTCGTTTCGCGGAAGCAGGTACTTCCGGAAGTCAATCTCTCGGGGTGTTTTTCATCCTTGAGACTCGGGTGTCGCGTTGGAACAAAAAAAATAGATTTTCGCTATTCGATTATCCCCCGCGCGAGAGTTTTTCCTTCTCGAAGGGAGCAGCCTCGGAGTTTCCAATTTTCGCGTCAAACGTAAGCTCGAGGCTAATCACGGCACTTTTCATCCCTCGATGTTGGCTCTCGCGCCTTTGTGGATTTTTTATCGTCTCGCGCGTTCCCTGCTTTTTAAAAGCCAGGGCTGGTCCCGCTCGGTAAATCGGAAAAACGTCTTTTCGTCGCGTCTCCGGGGACAGAGAAAAAGGTCCCGGGACACTCGGCGATAAGCCTGACGGTTTTACCGAAAATTTGAACAATTTTGTAATTCACCGGATACTCAAAATTGATCGAAACGACCCTTGCAAAGACGGATCAACGATAAAAAATAAAATTGTACGTTAACGGATCGATGTCCGCCTCGTTTCGCGACCGATCGATCGACAGCGGTTCGCGATTCGACCGAGTATTTCGGGTCTCGTCTTTTTTTTGTTTCGTCAAGCGCGACGAGGCGTTACCGTTCGGAGAGGGGGACGGCTCGCGCGGCTCGCGCGGCTCGCGCGGCTCGCGCGGCTCGCGCGTGGGAAACGTCCTCCCCGTTAAAACGCAATCTCGTTGTTGCGCGGGTAACGCGCGTCGCTCCCAGAGACGAGGCTGACGAAGCGACGTTGCGCGTCAACGGATAAAAATCATCACCGAGAGCGCTCGCCAACTTTGTCAACGAAAAATGCGTAAAAAGAAGAATACCAAACGGGACGGAATTTGGCGAACCATCGTCCGCCCGTGAGAGAGGGCGAGGGGGCTGCCTGGAACGTTGAAGCGCTCGTCCACCGAGCGAAGCCTTCGTTTCTAAAATCACGCTTCCGATCTCCCGACGTCCGTCAAAAAGTAACAACTTCCCGAAAGAACCGACGACGAAAAATACTCCCAACGAAGAGGCCGCTCTTGTCGTTCGAGGTTTGGCCTCTGCGATCCCGTTCCGAGCGGAACGACCGATAAAGTCGGGGGAGGGCTGCCCGCGTGGCGCGCGACAAGGCTCCTCTGTTCGCGCAGCCTCGGTCGCACGGTCCGTCGGGGAGAGACGAAACACCCGAGACAACGAAGCGTCCTCTTCCACGCCTCGACGGGCGCGATTAAAGGCTCTCCGAGGAAAGCCACGGGAAATTACTCGAGCGCCCTTTGCCCGTACCGGTCGAACCTACTCGCGTCCCTGATCGCGTCCGTTGATCGTCGCGAACCCAAAACGGGGCTCTCCGTTCAAAAACGTCGCGACGTTTTCAGTCACGAAACGAGAAACGGTCGACCGAATCAGTGACAACGGAGACCCGAACGAGGGCCGAAACTATCAATATAGAATCGAAAAAGATCTTTTTCGAACGCGTACGAAACAATTATTCGGCAACGAGGTCCGAAACGCGAGTCTGAATTGTGGAAAATGGAAACTTCCCCGAGGACTGCCGTAATCGATTAAAAAGTCACGAATAATATAAAATCGTCGAACTCGTTGAAGCTCTCTTTCAAACATTTACAAAATATTCGGCGAGAAAATACGAAACGGCTAATGGAAAAATGCGCTCGGAAAGGAAAAAATGTGACGACTCGCGGGAGCCTCGTCACCCCTCCCCGTCCCTTTTTTTCTCGGGCCAGTAATCGCTCGCGTAAGGTCCGCTGATTGAATTTTCGAATTTCCCGCGAGGCTCGGCGTAGACGCGCGTGCCTCGCGGTCCGAACTAAGGCGGCCGGGGATCACCGATCAACCGGAAGTTGAGAACGCGGAGGCTCGATATTTTCTCACTCTTGGGAAGCGATTCGGATTCGCGCGGGCGAAGGAAGGGGGCCGTAAACGTTGCGCGGGAATAGCGAACGAAAAACGATCGATCTCGCGGCAGTATTCACGCGCGACCTTCCCTCCGATCCTTTCGCGAGCTTTGTCGCCGTTGCGTTTGCACTTTACGCGCTTCGAGTTTTAACGCGACGGAGAGCGACGCGACCGGAACGCGAAAGCTTCTTCGCGATGTATCGAGTACGATGAAGAACAAGCACCTTTTCCCTTCGGGCTTTTCCCACCCCGAGCCCCGTTACCCCGAGCCGATGCTCGGACGGGTGACCGCTCGGACGAACCGAACCGTCGCGATCCTCGAATATGTATCGTTTCTTTGTTTGGAAAACAAATCTCTTTTTGTAGAATTAATTATTTTTATGGAAGAAGAAGAAAATTAAATTCCTACAAATTTGTCCCTGAAATTGGGCGATGATACCTAATTTTTTTTTGTAGCGAAAAAATGAGGCTTCGAAACCCTTGAGAAGCAATGAATCAAGCGTCGGCCAATTATTAACAAATTTCTAATGAATCGATAAAAAGTTCTTCCCGAACAGTTAATAAAACGTGTACGGTTTGATAAATCACGAATCAATCGTGAATAATTTTGTTCGTGTTTTCGGTAAATTTGTACGATAAATTGAACGTTGCAAGCTCCGAATGTTTCATCAAACGGTATTCTCGTCTGTAAGTATTTATAAATTCTTGCAGGCCCAACCTCGCAATTTTCGCTACCTCGTCGCGTCTGCGCTATTAAAATAAATATTTCCACCTCTTGTTCGCTGCAAAAATAAGCGCTTCTCTCACGATTCGTTTTCGCGTATCGATTCTTCGCGCGCGGGCAACCAAACGAATAGACGCGTCAAAAAAGAAAATACTCGATGATGCAACGTTTTCTCTCAGCGTGTCCGTTTTTTTTTTTTCGAGGCCTGCGAAAAAGAGCGCGGATTCCAAAAAGTTTGCATATTTTCGGAATACCGAATTCCTCGCGGACGAGCACGAAATTTGGTTAGATTTTTCTCAAAGAATTCTTCGATCCGCGTCGCTCGTGAGGTTTCGTCTCGAGGCGCGAACGAATATTTTCGCTCGGTCCGAAAGCGATATTGAAACATTCCGTATTTCGATACTCGAAAAAAATACTCGACGATAATAAAAATATACAAATAATAATAATAATGACAAATTTAGCAAGAAAAAAAATTAAAATTAAACGAGCGGTCGGAAGAAAAATTTCGCTGATACGGTAGGTGACGAATCAATTGAACGATGTGACATTTAATAATAGGAATGTTTCATAAATTTCTATTATTGTTGGTATTGTTATTGTTTTTTCAAAGTCCCATTGGAAGTTCCTTGTGAAATTATTAATATCGGTACTTCGTAAATTTCACAAGAACTAAATAATAATAATAATAATAATAATAAACGATAAATGATAAAATAATAATTCAACGTCACGAGAATCGTACTGAAAAGAGATTTTTTAAAAATAAAAATAAAACGAAAACAACGAAAATACGGATGAAAGATTGGTGACGATTGGAGATCGAGACGAACGCGCTTTATTACCCGCCGATCGGACGAACGTGTACTTTTGAAGAATCGTACGGATGTTTGGTCGCGTACCGAAAATTCCGAGGGATATTAGCCCCGGTGATCGGAACGTTCGGAAACCAGCGCGCCGAGAAAATGTATACAGGATCACGGTTCTTTCGAAACGATTTTTTCAAAATAAATGAACAATGCACCCTTGGAACGAAGATGTTTCGAGGGGAAAGGATTCTCGTGTCGAAAATACAAGAGGGGGGGAGGGGGGGTTACGCGCATCGATCGATCGTGCAGCACCGAGCAATCCTAGGAACGTATTCTCGCCCCGAGTGCCACGAGGCGCGGACGCGACTTTTTTTCGATCGCTTTCCAAATGGAATCCCGCGGGGAAACTTCCGGTGAAGAATCATCGACGCGCGCGGCTTTGTCGGTGCTCGGGCTTGCTTTATCGCTTATCGTTTATAAAAATTCGTTCGCGGTTGCCCGCCTATTTGTTTATCAATTTTCATCTATTTTCGGTTATTCGTTATTCGAGGTTGGATTCATCAAAGTTTTTCCAACTATCGTTTCAAATTCGAGGGAAAATTCTTTGATAATCGTTGTCTCAAAATCTCAATAAAATCATAACAAAAATAATTGTTTTTAAGACGAAAAGATAATTATGAAAGTGACAACGAGTTTTTCTTTTCTTCTCGAAATGCAAAATGGGAGGGGAAAATACACAAGCTTTTAATAATAAAGTAATAAAAAAAATTACGGATGAAAAAATGGTAAACGCGATTCGTCGGAAGTCCGAGCGCGGCGAGACGAGCCGTCGCGATGATTCGTCGTCCAAGTACGGTCGTTACTTCCGTAAATGTATTCTTGGTAGTAGCGTCGACTCCCGAAAGTCTCATAGCTGGGAGCTTGCGGGAAAGTTCACTCCGAAATTCCCCAGTGTGCGAACAAACCCGAGACCGCACTCCACTTTTCATCTTTTACCGCTTTTCTCATTTTTTTCTTCTTTTTTCATACTCGCCAACTTTCTCCGTAAAGCACTCGCGAAATCGTAAAACAGATCGAGATAAAAATTCCAATCGAAGCGAAAGTCGATTATGAAAGTTTTCTAATCGCTTCGTTCGGGAGGTAATCGCTACGCGTGATTCATTCGAAGAAAGGTCGAACCTCCGATCGCTAAATATCCGCGATACATCTGCTCGGGTATCGAAACTTTTTTCTTGGGAAAAAAATATCCGGAGTCTGGTACTTCTTTTGGGGTAAAATTTTTAGGGGCCCGGTGGTTTTTCAATAGAAAATTCGTAGATATATTTTCCTAATAATTTTCTGGTGTAATTTCACAGGGATCGTGGAGGTTTGTTTCTCGCGGCGAAAATCCCCAACAATTCGGATATCTCGCCAGAAACGATCCGTCAGCGACCGAAGATTTTTTCCATGGAAAATTCCTAGCTGTCGATTCACAAGGGAAATCCCTAGGCATCCGTTTTCAAGGAAAAATACCTAAGAATTCCGAATCGAGGATTTTTCCCCGAAAAATCAAAGTTTCGAAAGGAAAATTCTCGAAATATCGTTAATTTCTGAGCCTCCGTTCGAAAGGAAAATTCCTAGCGATATTTCCAGAGAAAAGTAACGCCGCTGGGTGGACGGTGAGGTTTACAAAAAAATCCTCAAAAGGCAGACGGAACGTTTCGACGGAACGTCCCCAGGGATTTTTTAAACGTGAAAATGTTTTTTGTGGAGTAAAATTCCCAGGAATGCGGGGAATATATGAAAAAGTCGTCTCTCGGAAATTTACCTCTGTTGCGCTCAGAGTGCATTATCCGTAACGTATTCCGAGCTCGAGGACGAGACTCGCCTCCGCTCCTTCCTCGAACGCCGGCTTTAAGGGCGACCGAGACAAGCCCGATAAAACTGGTCCATTCTCGGATGGCGGCGCGATCGATTCTTCCTCGTTAAATCTGTCGAACGTTTCCAGCATATTTGCCATCACTTTTCACGAGAGTACGAAAAGGAGGGTAAAAACGTCACGGACGGTCGAAACCCTTGGCTCGAAGCCTTCATTCGCAGCTTTAATTCGCAACGGCTTTCCTCGACTCGCGACGAGATTCACGAAGCACCGCCGCTTTTCCGCGCAACGATGTTAACACTTTTCACTAATGGCGGAGAAAGGTCGTTGCGCGGGCTCTACCCGATCAGCCGTGACAACGAACGATAAGAAACTTCCAATCGAGCTTCCGATGAAATTATACCTCCGGGCTATCAGCCTCGAATTACGACCGGAAGTCCTTCGGACGCGGATGGAAGACTACGAGATTAACGTTCGATTTAATCACAGTTGGGAAAATAGAATCGCGCGCGTGTTTTTTTTTTTTTCTTTTACTTTTTCCACTAGCCTCGTCAAAAAATCATCCGACTTACCGGATCATCGAAACAAAAATGTCTGTACGGGTACAATGTTTGCGAGTAAAAACAAATTCGAAAATACGTAACATTCCCACCTAAAAATATTCAAACTAAAACGAATTTCAAAACAAACGAGCGAGTCGAAAAACAAAAATGTTTTTTTTCCGTCGTCAAAGCTTCATTGATCGAAATAATTTGAATGATAATGAAAAGACAACGAAGCGATAATAAAGTATCGAAATAATTGTTAAATATTTGCAAAACGAAACGTTTCGAAACGTAAAAGTACGTTACGAAAAATATGTTTATTCACCATTGCCGCGTAATATTAAAAAAATAAATAAGTAAATAGATAAAATGAAAAAAATAGGGTTTCAACGCAAAACGGTAAAATATCCTTCACGTACCAGCCCTTAGCGTCCTTTCGCACCGGCGATCGAAATATACGCGCCGGAAGGAGACTTCGAAGCGGTCATTTTTTTTGGGACGAAAATGCGCTTAAAAAATTGTTTATCCCGTGCCGCGCCGACGCGGAAAGAAAAGGGAAGGAAATTGGATATCCGGTTGGATCGGAGCGGCGAAGGTATCGAGCACTCGAGTCCGTGATGACCGAGGCGAGACGCGCAGTGCCGAGGATTCGAGCTCCGAAGGCTCACGGCTGAGCCGCTTTCCTCGGTACTGCCGCGAAACAGACTGAACGGTACGCGGCTCGGCCTCGCTCTTGAAACAACCGTGGGGTTCGCGCGTCGCTGCGACTGCGAATCTTCTCCGCGCGTCTCGCTCCGTCCCTCTCCCGTTGTCAGCTTTTCGGGGTTCGTACTTTCGAACGCGAGTAAATTCCGACACCCGCCCCCCCGCTTCGCCCTTGCCGTATTCGAATAAGACATTGTTTTATTAAATTTATTCGTTAGTATCCTTTCCGACTTTCCACACAAAATTATTGCTATTTTTATTGATTTTTTATATATTTTTATTTATTCATATTTTTTTAATTCAAGCTAGTTATTGAATCGCAAATAATCATTTGCGGATCGATGCGAATGATTATTTCCGCAATCCGCAAATAATAATCATTTGCGGATCGATGCGAATGATTATTTGATACTTCTGGTTTCGACAGGAAAATGCGATAACCCTGTCTCTTTTCAACTGGATCGCTCGTAACCCAAAATCAATTTTGGCGCGTCGATCGGAAGCACTTGTTAATTAAACGACCGCTGATTGAAAAATGTATTTGGGTCAGTGAAAAATTGTCCTCCGATGCGAGCGTTTATTCACGAGGGCAGTTTTGAATCGAGAGGGCAAAAGAAAAAAAAAGAACGCGCCGCCGCGCGTCTCTTTTTTCTCAATTTAATAACGGATTTTAATTCGCTCGTCCGATCAGAAGCGCTCATCGATACGAAGCCAACCACTCGGAAATTCATTTCAAATCGTAAATTTTCAGTCAAGCAAAATCACGCGACTGCAAAGAGGCATCGAGACTGTTTCTTTTCCATTTTTACTTTAATATGTTTTGTTTTAATTTTAGTAAAGACAATTTTTTTTACGTGCGATTTTCAATTTTATTTTTTTCCAACCACCGTTTCCAAATTTCGCTTCTATGCTTTCGTTTCGATCGATTTTCCTGTCGAAATTTTAATGGTTTCCTTATCGGCGAAACTCGATATTCGAAAACACACAAAAAAATCGAATAAAAATTATGAACAATCGTATCGTAAATAAAAAACAAAAGCATCAACGTTGAAACAATTGTAAACATTCGAAAAAGTAAACATCCGAGCAACAAAAATTATAAACGGTAATTAAAGAATCTAAAAATTAAAAACGATTATGGAATAGTTATTAACGATTATTAGAAAATCTAGAAATTAAAAATAATTATGAAAAATCGATAAAAAATAATGCAACCTGAATATTAACTGGAAAAACTTATCGGGCGAAACAAAAAATGACGATTCGAGAGAATTGTATTTGCGAAAGAACGGTGAATCTAGGGCAAATGTTTTTTCGATCAGTTTTTCAATTATGGTAATACGAGTCGAGCGAATCAACGAGGCCTAACGAAAGGATGTCCAGAATTAATCGGGCGCTCGTTGCGGTACGAAAAAAAAATGGGAGGTGGGTTGGGTCTCATAATTCCTTGATCATCGTTCCCGTTCGTAATAGGCCAGACGCTTTTGGATCAACCGTAATTACGCGAGATATCGTTCACGATTATCGGACCCGCCCACGTGTACTTCGCTTATTCAACATTATCAATTATTCCTAGCGTTGTGATCTCGAGTCCCGGGCAAAAATAAATTGCCTATTTTCGAGTCTAATTTCGGCCGGTCCTTCTCAACGACCGTTCGTTTTCGTTAATCTCAGAGACGGGGGAAACATTTGTCGTAACTACTTAATAATACCATTTTTTGAAAATTCATTTACTATAAATACAATCATTTATTTACGATTAACAACGAATTTAGTATACTTGATGTTCAATTTCGTTTATTGAATTTTCTTTTATCCGAGTGTAATCGATTATACATTCATTTTTATATCGGTAAGTATTTAAAGTTGATTCAGGGTCGATTTTTCAATCATCGGTAACTACCATCCGAGGAATAAATATCGCGGTTTTACATATTTTCTATACAAAAGCTGTCAAACCGTCAAACATATTCTTCCTATAAAAGTTATCTGGCTATTGAAAAATCGACCCTTGAACGAATTAATATCAATGAAATCATACGAATTAAATTGAATTTTATACATTTCATGAAATAAAAAGGTTCTTAAGGGAATGACGAACACGTTGGAAACTTTTGACGCGGCACCTCGTTACGTCGGTTATGACAATTTTGGGATTTCGCGCTGCGAGTAGCTACCGACGGATGGCGCGCCCCGCGCGCCAATTCGGCCGCGGACTCTCGACTTTTCGGGCGAGGAATCGTCGCGGGACGATTGCCGAGCGCCGAGCGTGCCGCGTGTGTCTTTCTGTACGCGGAAAACATTTTTTTTCCATTTTTTAACTATCAAAAGAGTGTATTTGATCGGAAATTTTCCGCTGATTACGAGTATCATAGAATTTTTGTCGAAAGCACGTACCGAAGCGAAGAAAAACGCGTTTTAAGGTGTTTTTTACTATTTTTTCATAGAAATTTTCGGTTTTTGGGGAAATGAATGGTAGATTCGTGTTCAGGGGATCAAATTACATCGTAAAGAACCTATAAAAAAAATATTAAAAATCAAAATTTTTTTTCCATTTTTCGGCAGAATACGTTTTTTCACTGAATCATCGATAACTTTTTTCCCTCTGGGACTTGGTCGTCCACTTTGGGCTCGATCTCTTCGGTATGGTTTTCTCTTCAAAATGCTTTTTTAATCATTAAGATCCGATGATTTTTCGATTTTTGGCAGAATTTCAAAGTCGGACCATCGATTTTTGCAAATTTTTCC